>OZ034801.1:63571865-63659365 GCA_964028335.1 Altica lythri
ATAGCTTACATTTTAATTTATAGTCGCAATATTATTTTATTGCAAATTATTTGTTTATTGAATTGTTATTATATTAAATATGATATTATCATTTTGAAATTCTACATGTAAGGTCTTGGTAGCTAATTTGGATCAGCGGCTGATTATGACATCGGTTGTGTTATCGTAATGGGATCGATTACGCCAGAGGGAAGTTTTTTTTGTTTTTTTTTGAAGTTATACTTCTATTCATAGGGTATGTTCTGACTAAGTGAACGATTACAATCGATTACAATCGCCTGCAAACGGTTGTAATCGTTTACCATTTGCCCTCGGACACGATTCGTGTAATCGGGTTTGTGTTTACAAGTTCCTACACAGAGACAATATAATATACTTACATTTTTTTCATCACAGTAAGTAATTTTTTATATCAAAATGACAATAATTTATTATTGCACGCTATATCTTTTGTAAACAATACAAACGAAAAAGGCGGCCAAAAAATTTCGTTGACAGTAAGTAATAATCTAATCGTGTCCGAGAGCCATATTCTGCGATTGTAATCGTTGACTTAGTCAGAACATAGCCATACACTCGGTGGAAAAGATTTGTGTACAATTAAATGGGAAAAATCATTACATATGTAATGGTGTAAGTAAGAGAGAGACAGAAACACTTATAACGTAGGTATATTGGTCGGTAGAAACAAAGATGAAATATTTATCACATGTTATTAGTCATTACCTACTATAAATCCTTTGAATACCGTTTCAACATTCAGTACATTGAAAAAGGATAGATATACAAAAAACAGTCTGAACTAATTTATGAATATCATAGTGACGGACCACATGATTATTTGACAGATTATTTTATAATTCTGTCACGTAAGTTAACATATAAGTTTAGTATTTTATATTAGTAATATTAATAATATTCAGTAGTGAGTATTGTATTGTAGTCTAAAATACCGTCACATGGTTACAGTATATCCTGCACTATGCTTTTGAGGTTGTTGGCTACATAAACAGAGTTTTTACGAGTAGTCGAGGAAATAAAGTACCAAAACCTCCGAATTTTGTAACGTGTAAGATGGATCGGAATGCGTCTTTTTTGCATTAAATTCGTTAAAGTATCAGGAAATTTGTCGCTATCCCTACTAATATTATAAATGTGAATGTAAGTTTGTTTGTTAAGCTTTCACGCGAAAACTAATCAACCGATCATCATGAAACTTTGTACATATATTCTTGGAGGTATTAGAAGTAAAATAGGATACTTTTTAATAAAAAAATATTTTTATTTATTACGAAAAATAAAAGATTTGTTTGTCAAAAAATCTTAAAAAAGTGACTCTTACTAAATTAGGAATTATGACGCCACCGTAAGGTGGCGCAGTTGAGATGGTATAAATTTACATTAGCAATTCTTGCGTCATTAAGTACTATGACGCCACCATAAGGTGGCGCAGTTAATATATAATATATCTAATCGATAATTTACAAAACCGTAAAAATTTGGAAAAATGGTAAAAAACATCAGTAGGCGGTACGAAGTTCGCCGGGTCAGCTAGTGTTTTATATACTAATACATCATAACAAACGTATTCACATCCATTTTTATTGTTGCAAGAAACCAACTAGCACTTTGAATATAGAAATTCGTTTCCTTTCGCCAGGTGTCGTGTCAATTTGTATCACGGTCGCCGTGTGTCTTGTGAATGAGTATCACGGTGACCGGTTTTTATCCAAAACCGTCCCGTGCATGCCGTCTGAACGGGCTGTAAGGGTTCTCTTAAACCGGCTAAAAATGTTTTTAACGCTTGTTTAGTAAAAAATTCACGTTTAATTCGCGTTCTTGTCCAACATGATGCAAATCTGTATAATTACAAATCGTGTTTAACAAATGAATTACCTTTTCATGAAATTGATACGGTGATTCGTTTGCTTTTTGCATAAGATTTACTAAATCTTGATTAGGACAATTTTCGTCTCTTTGATCCCCGAAATTCTGTATTAAAGTATTTTTTATTCTGGCCCAATCGTTGTGGCCTGATATGGCTATAATTTCTCCAGCCCTACCATCTAATTTACTTAAAATACCATTCAGAAGTAAATGGTTTTGAAAACAACCTGCCTCATCTCTATTCCAATAATCATTTAAAATTGTTTCACTAGCTTCAATAAATCTATGTACCTAATTTTGTTATATCTCCATTAAATTGGGGAATTATACTTAAATTTTTAATGTCAAGAACGGGTGTTCGTTGATTTGTATTAGGTTAAGTCATTATTAAATTATTTTCAGGTGTAATTATAATATTAGAAATATTACTTAAATTTTCGCTTACGTTTAAATTTGCAAAAGAACTTAAAATATCTAACTCTTCGTCGTTATTGTTTTCACTAATGGATTCAATAGGAGAAGAGGATTCTGACATGAATAAAAATAAATATCACTTACCACATCTATTTTCCTTTTTCGTCGATTGAATATCTTCGATAGAATTCAGATCACCAACACAATGGATAGTTCAAAAGTTTGAAACACCTTTTAATTTTTTAAAGATTGGAATCACATGTTCGAAATTATTTGGTACGATATTCCGTTAAAGAGTAAAATCTCACGAATTTCCACGATGGATTTCTACGACAAATCCTACTGACTGCGCCACTTAAATGTTGTGTTTACGAAAAAGGTTTTTTAAAAATAATTTTTATTATTTAACAAAGTGTAAAATATAATATAATATAAAATATGTGTTTTCTTTAGAATAAATTAAGTCAGAATGAATTATAATTGAATAAAAATATATAATGTAAAGTTTGTTTATGATATAATTTGAAAAAATGAATTTGCGTTTCTGATATCTTAGCGGATGTTGCATCTTCTTTCTGTATGATCCTACCAGTGGCGTGGCTATAACTCACGTTACATCTAAATCTACATTTGTATTTGCTTTTATGTAATTTATTAAAATATTTTTTTCATTGTATCGGTTTGAAAGCAAATTTTAATTTTTCTGAAAAAATTCTGTTATAAAGAATATTATCAAAACATCTGCATATTTAAGTCAAATGCGACACCACCTGGGGCGGACCAGGAAAATCAAATTTGTACTGGAGTATAGTTTCCTTAATTAACCCATTGAATGTAAAATTTTATTATCCTAGAGCTATTACAATAATATCACACTACGATGCCATTTGGATGTAAAATAGCAAACTTTAAAAAAGATGGATATAGAATTTGAGTACTGTGTTTTTATGTCAAACTCAAAAATGATAAAATAATTTTTTTAACACTGCTTGAATAATTTAAAAGTTTTATTATACATTTGTAAAAATGATTTTTTTACTATTGCTTGATTAATTTAAAAGTTTTATTAAACGTTTCTAGTTAATATATGTATAAGTGCTACATTTTGAATTTTACTTATATTATTTATAAGCACTACAAAGGACTAAACCTAACAATTTGACGGAGGTTGAAGAATCGGCAAAACAACTATTTGCATTCGAAACGGAACAAAGTGAGGAAAGATTGTGAACTAAATTGATCTCCGACAGTTAAAAAATGCATTTTGTGCAAAAGGAATATGCATTTTGAAAGTACCTCTCGAAAAAATGGATAACGAAAAATCTGGAACTAGCGAAATATCGACAGAAATGCGTTGAATTTTACTAGACGGGGATTTTTGAGATCGCTGAACAGTGTTCAGTGAACACTAATTTTATAACCATGGTCTCCGAAGTACCTGGCTTAGGTTCGACCTCGTCAACTGAATTTTATGTTAAACTCATTTACATAATAATTATAACTCGGGGTTTGTTTGAAGTCGCTGAGCACAAATTTTAAGAAGGCCTTGGTCTCCGAATTACCAATTTCTTATAAAGGTTGATATGAATGCCTGTAATATGAAGGTATATTACATTATTTACAGTGTTATCATAATGTTTATATTAAGTTTATTTAAGTTATACTATAAAAGTGTAGTATCAATTGAGGATTAAAAAATAATGTCTGTACATTAGGTACTGCAATCTTTTTTGCAACTGCAATCGACTGATTCTGAATGAATTTAACGTAAAATTCAGTCTTAACCCGGCTACTCACGTAATGGTATACCGAAAAGGTAAACCTGTACAGTTTATTCGCACAGGCAAACCGGAGTGTGTGTTTAGTACCTACCACCGAAAAACCTGTGCAGACAAAGCGAACTGCACAGATCTTTTAGGAAGATTTTCAATTCTACATTGACTCCAGAGCAGTTCGCATCAAGTAACCCATGTATTGTGTATGACCACCCTGTCGCTAGAAATCTTAAAGTAGCTGTTAGACATTCATGTGGAGAAATAGCAGTTCTCATTATTGTATTGTTCTTTTTAATCAACGGTGACACCATTAAAATAATAATAATTAATTATGTCATCTCTTAATTCTTCTTAAAAGTTTATATGGAGATATTGATTTCTCTTTAACAGCCACTATTTGCACCACATTCTTCCAGGTTTTTTCTGTTTTTTTGGATCATGGCGGATCTGTAAAAAACTACTAGATTTGGTTAGAAATTTATTACTTTTGATGCAAAATTGTAATAATCATTACAAAATTTTATCATTTTCCATCCTAAGGATGCTCTATAAAAATGTATCTACCCTGTGCACAAAATGCATTTATCTAAGATCATTTTAGTTCCCTGACGCTCTCTGAATCGACGGTAGAAATTTGCACATCGATTCGTTTTGCTCCGCCAAATTGGTAGGTTAATTGCTTCATTGCTTTGCCCAGAAAAACCTTATATAATTATGAATAAAAAAAATTGTAAATTACAACAAAATATAAAGAAGGTAAAATTATTTAAATTTTTGTTAGACATTTTCAGTTTTGAAAAAACGACCCTTGACAAATTTCACATATCTATCAAGATAAATAAGCAAGTGTTAGTTTCAAATATTGATTTATTATTTTGATTTTAGTGGCAAATATATATATATATATATATATATATATATATATATATATATATAACGTGAAGTCAATAGTGGAGTTGCAGTCAATGTTATGGCCAATGTAAATGAAGAAAACTCTTTTATTTTTGTCAAGCTTTCGAATTTATTTAATTCTTTTTCAAGACATCTATAGTGAAGAAAAAATTTTTTATATAATAAAAATTTTTTTATAATGTTTTATATGTGATAACTTACTAATACGTGAGGTTATGAAAAAAGCTGCGAATTCTGTTTGATAAAATTAAATCAAATCATATTATTAAAATACATAAAAACATATACGTTTAAAACTTATTATTTGATTGACTTTTAATATGTCTTCAATTTCTTTTTTATATATGTATGTTTTTTTATGTATCTATGGTATTTATTTTAACACAGTATGAAAGCAAAACATTGTAATGATTAATTTATTTAGATTTTATTATTATATCAAGTAACTTACTATATTCGTGAAATACAGAACTTTAATTTCAAAAATTTTTTATAAAAAAATTTTTTTAAATGTTAAATTTAATGAAAGTTGTTTTTTATGTTTTTATTTTTGTTTATTTTAATATTATATTAATCTTTATGTTTGTAATTCTGTTTTAATTTATTAAAAGTTTTTTTATATTTATAAGTTAAATTTATATGTTAAATTTATTTATATTTATTTTTGAAATGATAGAATGTAACAATAAATATTACTCAGCCCTTCTATATCTGATTTTCTATTAATACATGTTTGCCTTTTATCAATGTGTGTCATTTCTAAGAATAATCTTTTTTTATGGTTCCTTTCTCTTTCTAAAATTTTTGTTTCTTCAAATTTAAAACTATGATTATTTTTGACTGCATGTTCTGTTAGTGCACAAGCATTAATTTTATTATTTCTAATATCACTTTTATGAGAGATGTTCCTGCTGTGTACAGTTCTGCATGTTTCTCCTATACCATTATTAATATATATATATATAGTTGATGCCACAAAAGAATTACAGACAATATTTAAATAAAAACAACGCAGACAGACCGATGAAACGCCACGGACTGACAACTCTCCTAACATTCCAAAATCAGAATTCGAACATGTAATCAAAATTGCAAAACCAGGTAAAACAACGGACACAGACAACATTTACCCTGAATTGCTGTAGATTTATTAATCAATCCATTCAATAGAATATACCAATCCGGCTACATTCCCCAAGATTGGTTCACCTCAACGTTCATCCCAATACCAAAAATCAGAAATCCAAAAAAGTGCTAAATCTTCCTGAAAATAATTCATCTAAGAATATACAAAAAAATTAAAGTACCTAGATATGGGTAATGAACAATTTGGATTTCGTAAAGGAATGGGTACTCGGGATGCACTATGTAGCCACACTATACTGATACAGAAATGCAGAGACCAACGAAAGGATGTATACACACGTTTTATTGATCATGAAAAATCCCTCGCTAAAGTTCAACATTCAATGTTAATAAAATGCTTAGAAAGGATAGGTGAAGACAGCAATGATAAAAATATTATTACTATTTTTTTTGGAAACAATCAGGTACAGTTACGACACAACATGGCGCATCGATAGCATTGGAAATCCAACAAAGTGTAAGATAGGGATGCATTCTTTCACCACTGCTATTTAAATTATATTCGTTGGAAATATTTACGGAGGCACTGACTAAATAACATCCGATACGCCGACGACATTGTATTAATTGCCGACAGCGAAACGTCCTTGCAACACATACTACACAAAGCATGCAAAAAGAGTCAAGAATTTGGAATAAATATTAACACACGCAAAACAAAGGTTATGGTTATCTCGAAGACAGAAAATATCACAAGTCATATAAGTGCAAATTGACAACGCATAGAAAAGGTCAACAAATTCAAGTATCTGGGATGCTGTATTACCGATGTATTAAACCCAGATGTCGAGGTTAAACACAAAATAGAATACGCCAGAACAGCATACCAAAAGATGAAATCCTTCTTTTGTAATAAAAATCTAAGTATAGGAACGGAATACCGGCTGGCAAAATGCTACGTCTGTTCTGTCTTATAGACATTAAAACTTAATTCGAGGCCTTTGAGATGTAGGTGCTTCGGCGAATGTTGAAGATTCCTTGGACTGATATGGTTTCAAATGAGACTGTCCTAGAGAGAATAGGTACGGAACGAGAACGCTTAACTATAGTGAAAAGAAGGAAAACTGCATACTCCTGGATGAAAAATATCAGAGACTGGACCGGACTGAACGTCCAAACTTTAATTCGAACAGAGGAGACAAGAGAAGAATTTGGAATGGTTATCGCCAATCTTCGATAGAAGGAGGCACTAGAAGAATATAAATATTAGAAAACAATGCTAAAACAATAAAAAAGTTAGAGAAAAGGGGAAAATATAGTGAATTTAAATAACACAAAGATAACAATATATACTAGTATAAAGAGAAAGTTAAGTAAGACAAAGACGAAAGCTGTGGTATATATTACGTAGGTATATTACGTTTTAAAAATAAAAACTATAGATTTAATAAGAACCAATGTTGTAACCTTTTTTTATAAATGTTAATTGCTCGTTTTAGTTTCACTTATGCGAACGACACTCAGTTGTTTGGTGAAGAGGTAGTCGTAGGTTCGTTCGAGCTAATTAAATTTTTTTAAAAATGGAATTAAAATGAAAATGGATTGGAAAGATAAGAAACCCAGAAAAAAAGATAAAAAAAGAAATATATAATTTGTTAAAGTAACCCGGTAGATTATTATTAAAAAATTTAAAATTCCACACTCTACTTAGTGACCGAAAAATAAAAATAATAAAGATAATACTTACAACCCTTAACTTATCCCTTGTGGTTTGAAACAAAAATTATCTCACAAAAAAATTTAAGATAAATCAACATTTAGTCAACAACACACACTAGTGAGAAATGAAAATATCTAGTAAAATTTAACAATGTTTATTTAGTTACTGAATTAAAAATTAGATATAACAATAAAACTACCTACATAAAATATTTACATTAAGTGAATCTCAATATTCACAGATTTTAAAATTTTTTTGGTTTCATCTTAAAGCTTTCACTATTAAGTCGAGTTAATTACCTATTTTAATATTATTAGTATTAAAAATAAAAAAGGAAATAAAATTACTGTTTAATAAAAAATACAGACTTTTTAAAGATGGACACGGCACTGCTACAAGATTATTTCCAGCAAGCACACTGGTAGAAACACTGTAGGTCTTTGTACTTCTTATGTTTCTTTGATGTTCAACGAAAGTTGCATTTTCATTATATTTTCTTTATGATAAAAAATAGGTAATAATAAAGACAAAAACTTACTGTTAGCTTCCAAATTGCTTTTTAGATAATTCGAGAAAATGGTATCACAACCCAGTACTCATAGATAAAAGATAAATATGATACGATAATCCGACCAAACTCTAGTCACAATTAACAAATATTAGAAGAAGGTAGTTATTAATAACCATCTCAGGAAAATTTTCACGACTCTTCAATATAACACTGGGAGCACACACTATCACGTTAGTTAAACGTTATCCAGCAGAGTTCTGTGCATCTTAACAATTTTGTGAATAAATTGTGTTAACGTCCCCATAAGTGTTTTAACACTATCGATTTCTAGCCAGACCAAAACGAATGTTGGTGGTATTTAAGAGGGAAATTAACACGTACCTTACAGGGATGATGACGCCGCGAGAAATGACTCTGATGGGTCAATGATAGGCTTGCACCCGAAAAGCACATGATATAGTTATGTATCTTTTTGCACGTAGGAATAGGATTTTTTGTCCGTGGGAATAGGCACTGCGTAGTTTTAAGAAGTTACAGGGCAAAGGGGCGTATTATTATATATAGAAAAGAATTTATTCAAAACAAATAATCTAAGTTTTTAAAAATGTTAAGACTAAAAAAGAAATAAAAACAGAATTATTATTATTAGTACTACATATTGAAAATCATGGATATTTTATATAGACAAAAAGATAATATCACCGGAAGTGAAAAGGTATAAACCAATAACATAGAGGTTAGTAAACATAAATGAACAGTAAAAAGTATTATCGCATTGCAAAAATAATATTTTGGTTAATACTGTGCAACACTTTTCAGTTTTTTTGTCCAATTTGAGAAAAAAAATCGAAGAAGTAAACAAAAAAAAATCTTTGAATTAAAGCAAATTTATTAATTTTATTAAATTTGTTAGTTTGTTTTATATTTACCTTTAGACTAATTTCATTCGCATGCCAAGCTAGACAAAACGGTTGGATCACAGAACAACAAAAAAGGGTTACTCTGTGAACTGTAATGAGATCAACTTCAAGCTAAAAAACCAAAGATTTTCAAAAAACTATATGTCTGACTCAACTGCAATATTGTTCAACTTACAAACATCAATTGATAAAGCACAGCAGTTATCATCAAGGAACCTGTAGAAAATTCAAAGAACACAATATTTTTGATAGCATTATCTAATTCATGCACATGCCTAAAAAAATAAAAAAAGATTAAGTATAGTCCGAACAATAAGCTGTATATTAAAACAAACACCTACAAAGCTTAAATTTAAAAATATTTTTTATCAAAAAATTATTAAAGAAACGATATCAAAAAATTAATAAATGGTGTGGAAGCTTTATTTAATAATAAAAATAATCCTTTTGAGTCTACGATTAAATATGAAGACACTACTCTAACGCCATTTTTTCAGAAGTTTCGCAAATATGCAGGTAAAAACTTTTTTTGCTTAGTTTTGTAACCACAAACCAATTGTATCTTTTATTTAATAAGTAAAATAACTATTTTCTTTTCAATTCTTTTTTCCATTCTCGATTTTAAAAATAAATTAAATGGATATTATTAAAATAAAATTGTTTTACTGTTTTTTAACTTTTGTTAAGTACTATCATATTTTTAAACAAATTTTAACATTAATAGCAATCTATTACGTCATGTTCTTTATTTGTTCATTTAGTCAAATAAAACGTTTTAGTGTTAAAAAAGCTATGCTTTCTCTCCATGGTCATTCCCAAAGTTAGATTTCTCGTTTTTAAATCCATTATTTATCTTAAATTCAGAATTATCTTGATTACACGCCTTACTTGTATATTTGTTAAGAGGTATGAACTCTCCGTTGGACGAAGAGCTTGTGGTTTATTAGGTAAAAAATATAGTTTAAAAAACTAAAAAACTCTTTTGAACAGCATTTAACTAAAAAGAGAAAAATAAATATAGTTTAAAAAATCAAAAAAAGATGCTTTTAAAGCACATCGACCTAAAAAGTTAAAAATATGTTTTAAAATAAAATTTAAAAAAAAAAGCGAAAAATACTAGTTTTATTGAAAAAACGCGAGGGCGCTTTATGCCATTTTTTTCGTAAATCAAGCGCCCAACGCTTTTTTTACAATAATAATAGGATTTATTGGATTAATTTTATTTTAAAAATTACTTTTTAGTTCGATATGCTTTAAAACCGTGTTTTTTTAGTTTTTAAAGTTATACTTCTATGCGCGCCCGGCCATGGAAATGAGATTGAATCGAAAAAATCATAACATGACGTTACATATGTGATGGCTTAAGTTAGAGAGAGGCAGAAACACATATTGGTCGGTTTATATAGTACAGCTCTTGTTGGATACTCCCCTCTCGATCGCTCTGTATACCTATGTATACGCTTGTGATGATTTCAGTCTTCAGTCTCCAAGCGCATATCAAACATTCAAACCACATGTGTAGGTATACGTAAATAATATTTATTTGTCAAACTATTTACTTTTATCAAAATATTTATTAAGTCCTTCGTTTATTAACTCATTTATTTACCATATTTCTATTACAGGTCAAACTTTCCTTATTGGCAGCTGATAAAAATGATGTAAATTATTTGTTGTTTAAAGCTATGGACCAACTATAGTATAGTACCTATAGTATAGTAGGTCCCTGCTTCAAGCATATGATTTTGCTAAATCATTCCCATACAAATTTCTAATGCATAGAAGTTTAACTTCTACTGGCAGTCCCACTGACTGTCACATCCGTTTTTTAAACTATATTTAAGTTGGTTTCATTCAACGCCATCCAAGGCCGTTTTTAAAGTTTTAACTTTATTTGTCTACCCTCCTCTGACTTTTTCGTGATTAGGTAAGTTAAACAAAGACATAAATTCGATACAAGGAAGGTTAATTTTCTATGTTTAGTTCTACATTTAAACAAAGAATGGTAATCTTACCGAATGGGTCATTTAGGGAGTGACAAAAATATAGTCGCGCATTGTGCAAATGACATAACGTTTTACGCGTAGTTTTATGCTACAATATATTATTGTAAATAAGTATATAAGTATTTATATTTAGATACTGGTAATCGTTATTAAAATGGTAGTATTCTTTACAGTGATGTGATTTAAACAGTCTGAAATAATTTTAAAATTAACGTACCTAATATATGAAATGTAGAAACACAAAAACTTAAAGATGAGGATAATAATTGGCAAAGATTACGGTTATGCAAAACCTGCTCTTTAAGAATGCCTTAGTAAAGCCTATAGAGTTTCTGACAAAAGGAAGGCAGCTGCGTAACTGTTTTTTCTCTACCAAGATCGCAACATCTGTAAGGGTAAAATATAGTAAGGCAGAGAAGCTATAGTGTAGCGGAAAAGGTAGCTGATGGTTTTCAGACCCGGTGCTAGCGGTGCTTCTTATGCACATAGTACAGCGGTGAGCTAAGCGACTTGTTCAGTATTGGATGAGGCTGACAATTGTTAGGTATTGGTGAATCGTCTGGAGATGCGTTATGGCCAAACTCATCTACAACCGGTATACCACATGCAGTTGAAGAGCCGGAAACAGAAAAATGAAGAGACTATCCAGGAGTTTGAGGCGGAAGTGTCAAGAATGGTACGACTTGCGTATTCAAATGCAGCGGAGGATTTCCTGGAGTGCCTGGCGGTCCAAACCTTCACCGATGGTCTTTGAGACGTCAAGTTGCAGCGGGCTGTACGGTTGGCACAGCCGCAGTCTCTTGTGGACGCCTTGACCATTGCCCTGGAGGTGGATGCGGCGACGGAAGCCTCACGTGGAGTTGCTCGACTAAGGGAAGTCACCGGTAGCTGCGACCAGGTCGTTCATTCCGTTAGCGACGTCGAGGCGGTAGTGAAGAGGTTAATGAAGTTATCTCCAAAACGAAGGCGCCCAGTGAGATGCTGGAACTGCGAAGAACTAGGTCATATAAGAAATACTTGCCCCCAACAAAAAAAATCTCCTGCCGAAGTACCCCAGCAGCACTCTAGAGGGCGACATCGCCCCCAAACATTTCCGAAGCCCCTCACACCATCAAATTGGCAACTCTGCGACACCACGTGGGCAGCTTATATGTAGATGGCCTCGTTGACGGAAAGAACTTCAGCATGCTGGTAGATACTGGAGCTACGAAAACGATCATTCGACCAACCATCATTATGCGGAAAAAGATATTGCCTACCAGTTGGAGACTGCGTACCGCGACCGGAGAATCTGCTAGAGTCTACGGTGAGATGCAGGTGACATTACAGTTTGGTTCAACCTCTCTTGTTCACTCGGTGCTGGTGGCTGAAGTGGATGAAGATGTTGTTCTGGGCATGGATGTTATGCTCCACTGTGGTTTTCATTTCGATCTTCAACGACGTATCCTTCGTACTGGTAATGAGGAAATATTCCTGCAACGAAAACAAGTTGACGATGCCTCGATTAAGCTTATCAATGATATCGAACTTCCGGCGAGCTGCGAATGTGTCGTAACAGCTCGGTTGGATGGACCGGAGCCAGATGAAGCCTCAGCCATGATAGAGCCAAAGAACCATGACCATGAATTGGGAAAAGGACTCCTTGTTGGTAAGACTCTTGTTAGATCCGCCAAAGAGGTACCTATCCGAGTTATCAACTTGAACGATCATCCAGTTCTTCTCCGAAAGGACACGGAAATGGGAACTTTAGAACCGGTAACAGCCGTAATTCACAAGGTAAACGTTATGGAAACGGATGAGACGAACGGAATCGAACAATTAATGACAAAAATAGATCCCTCTTTGTCAAAATTAGAAAGAAGAATTGATATCGTCCAACATAAAATTGATACTGGCTATGCACGTCCGATTCGAAAGGTACCAAGACGGTTGCCTCAAGTTAAGAAGGAAGAAGCAGACAGAGCCCTTAAAGAAATGATCCAAAATGGCATAGTCGAACCATCCAGTAGTCCGTGGGCTTCTCCTGTGGTATTAGTGAGAAAGAAAGACGGATCAATGCGGTTTTGTGTCGACTATCGAAAGCTTAATGATGTCAGTAACAGTAAGAAAGACAGTTATTCTTTGCCAAGGATTGATGATGCCCTCGACGCTTTGGCAGGTTCAACTTTGTTCTCTACCTTGGACCTTAAAAGCGGATACTGGCTGGTAAAAATGAATCCTGCAGACAAAGAAAAGACTGCCTTTACCAGTGGATCAGGGTTATGGCAATTCACGGTCCTTCCGTTTGGCCTCTGTAATGCTCCTGCGACATTTGAACGGCTAATGGAGAACATTCTTCGAGGCTTGTCATGGCAAACTTGTCTATTTTATCTAGATGACATTATTATAATGGGCAAGACCTTTAAGGAACATTTATCTAACCTGGAAGAAGTCTTTAAAAGATTACAAAAGCTAATCTAACATTGAATGTTAAGAAATGCCACTTGTTCCAAAGACAGGTCAATTACTTAGGACATAACGTAAGCAAGGATCGACAAACATCAGCTCCGAAGTTTCTTGGGTCTTTGTTCCTATTACCGCCGGTATGTCAAGAATTTTGGGGACATTGCCAAACCCTTGACATGTTTGACAGAAAAAGATAAGTCCTTCTGTTGGGATGAGGAATGTCAAAAGGCGTTTGAGCTATTAAAGAAACAGCTGACGTCTGCCCCTATTCTTGCTTACCCACTTCCTGATGGTAAGCTTATTCTGGATACCGACGCCAGCAATGTGGGAATTGGAGACGTCTTGTCACAGCTACAAGATGGTAAAGAAAGAGTGGTTGGATACTTCAGCAAAACTTATCGAAAGCTGAAAAGAACTACTGTGTAACTCGGCGGAAACTCTTAACAGGTGTAAAATCCTTCGAGCACTTTTATAAATATCTGTATGGCAGAAAATTCCTGATCAGAACAGACCATGCCAGTTTAAAGTGGTTCCTTAGCTTTAGGAACCCAGAAGGACAGATGGCAAGATGGCTCGAAAAGCTGCAGGAATATGACATTGAAATGGAGCACAGACCTGGAACAAGACATCGTAATGCTGATGCACTTTCCAGAAGGCCATGTCGACCTGATTGCCCCCATTGTACCCGTATCGAGCAAAACAAGGAAAAACTTGCATTAGTTAAGGTTGTGCCAGAAGACCAGAACTCTATGCTGGAGGAGGACAATGGAAAAGAGTTACCAAGTGGGAGATTTAGTTTGGCTCTATAAACCCCGACGGCGTCGAGGCAATTGTTCCAAATTACAGAAAAACTGGGAAGGTCCATACACCATCAAGAAAAAGATTAACGATGTCATATATCGGATCGTAAAAATCCCCAGAGGGAAACTCGTCGTGGTCCATCATGATCGGTTGGCGCCATACCAGGGAAACCACAGTGGAGGTGTGCAGCAGCTCCAAGAAGATGGTTTGGCTGGCTCAGGGAGTGTGCGAGATCCCGATTTAGGAAATAACATTCCAGGGGGAATGAATCTAAGGAGGGGCAGTGTAACGGGATAACCGATTAAGAAAAGGACGTTTACTTGAAAGACCATTTTCAGGTTATTTGTTCTAGAATGTTCTTTTTTTTCTAGTGTATAATGATTATGTTCGATTTATGTTTGGCGTTCATTCTAGAATGTTCTTTTGTTTTATATAAGGGGATGTATGGATAGCTAAGGGGAGTTCAAATAATAGTTCATTGCGTTGTCAGTTTAGACGTTAACTAGCAGAGTTCTGTGTATCTTTACAATTTTGTGAATAAATTGGGTTTAAAGTCCCCATAAGTGTTTCAATATTTATATATAGTTTATGCAAAATTCTAATAAAATAAATTTTTGTTAAATTAGCAGTCTGCACATCTTAATCCTTTAAATGTGTTCTAAAATTTATATTTCAATAGAAAGTTTTTAATAAAAATTTTGTTTAAAAATTATATTGTCTTTACTGAAACAACAAACTTATAGTTATTATCCTAACAAGTGCGGAAAGTTATACTTTCCCGCACGCGAACTGCCGATGCCCGAACGACGCGAAGCGGAGTTCGGGCAAGCAGTTTAAGTGCGGGAAAGTTAATTTCCGCAAGTGTTAGGATCAATACTTTATAGTATAGTACTGCTCTGGAAGTAGAATTTGAGAGGAATATAACAAATAATTTTTTCTTTTGACACATCTGGCAATAAATTTGTTGTTGCATTTTTAGCTGATTCAACTAGTTCAGGTGGAGTTAAACATCTTGTTAAATCGACCATTATTTTAAATAGTACACTTTTTTTAAATACCTACACTTTCTTTTTGAGTTTAATACAGTTGCGTTGTGACAGTTGTGACATAAATTAAAAAGGGTTAGGACTGATCGAGTAGTCTCTCTAGTCAAATAAAAACGACAGATAGTTTAGGCAGAATCCGTGTAGTTATGTGGTCATAACCAAACATGTGCGTTTATGAAATACATATAGTCAAGTATGCGACTATTGTGTACTTCGGAGATGACATACAGCGCTCGAAAAGTCAACTTCCAGAGCAGGCGTTGTATAAAAATTATATTTAAATACTTAATTTCATTTACCTAATGGTAACAAAATATAAAGGAATTATAATCATGTGTAAATGTTTAAAAAAAACATTTATATGTAGTGGCTTCTTGATCATTTTATTTTTTCTTACCTGTTATTATTTTTGTAAATGTAATTGAATAGTCACACAATACTAAAGTTGTATTTGTACCTTGTTACTTACTTAATGAGTTTTTGATGTTCCATTATAAGATTTTTTAAAATCTTGACTTTTTCACCTAAGGTAGGTAGATTGTTACATATTTTTCCATAAGCTCTAAAGCTATCTTGTAACATTATTAATTTACTTATTAAAAAAGTCATAACACACAACAGTGTCACTTGTGTCACTGAATTAAAATTGCATCCAATAATAACTAAAATAAAATCAGTGACGAACGAAATAATATAATTATCTTGTCCTGGTAACCATGTGACGAATTGAAGTGGTTTCGGAATATCACTATCATTCATAAAATTTCTTTTATTAAGATATATACCGAAACTACCTCCCATTAAGGTTAGTCCACTTAATGAAGAAATTACAATTAGTGTTAAATGAAAATAGAATGAGTATCTACAATAAACGTCGTAAGTTTTTCTATGTTTTGTTTCAAGGTTAAGCGACTCTTTGTCATATTGTATTATATCTCCAATAATTTTAGTAACAGCATTAGTCTCTAACAAAAAAACTTTGACGCAGATTATTGCACACATTATAACTAGCCCTATGCCCTGCATCATTATATCTAAATTTTCTGCAAACAGTAATCCGACGGTCTGAAGAAGAACGTGTGATATTATTGCAATATGAGTAAGTATAGAATAACACTTGTAGAGTTGCTGATTAGTGTTACTAACAGATTCCATTTTTAATTTCCACATTCCCATAACTACTAATGCTATTTTCACGACATAAATGTGATTCATCCTAAAAATATTAAGGTTTAAAAATGATATAAGTATATTGTTGGTAAAAGTAAAATTAGAAAACAACATTACAACATTACTCAAGTAAACATTTAAATTGGAGATAAATTAACACTTCGACTGTAAAAAGAGGTGCGAGAAAACAAGTACCGTACCTATCTGAAAACCAAATCTAAGATAATTTTTTTGAAGGTGACAGATTTGGTTAAAAAAAATTCTAAATGTACAACGCTTAATATTTCGGACTGTTTTCAGTAAAACAAATACTACGTGGCCAAACCAAATTAAACCATGACTTATACCAGTATTGCATCTACAATTTTATCGTGAATAAGTTTAACTAAAAAATTTATGAATTTTTTCAAGGTCTTCCTCACGTTCCTGTTATAATTGTATCAAAGTTCACCAAACTGTTTGGTGAAAAGCAGGTTGACCAGCCTTTAATTAGTTTATGATTTCATGTTCTTTTAGTATCTGTTGATGTTTACTGTTTATTCCATGAAATAAAAACGCACACACACGTGAGTTACCAAATACCAGGAAAAGAATAATAAAAAATTTAGACATGATTATTTTCTTCACCTGTCAAACTATCACAATTTTGTGATTTCGTCCAATGAAAACGCTTAATCTTCAATGTTTTATGCTAAATCTAGCAAATCATTCCGGTTTATATTGATTATTTTTTTCACCTGTTAAAATATCACAATTTTGTGATTTCGTCCAATGAAAACGCTTAATCTTCAATGTTTTATGCTAAATCTAGCCAATCATTTCGGTTTATATTGATTATATTTTTCACCTGTCAAAATATCATAATTTTGTGATTTCGTCCAATGCAAAACACTTAATCTACAATGTTTTATGCTAAATCTAGCCAATCATTCCGCTTTATATTGATAAAACCACTAGTGGTTTTACTAGTATTGATAAAATTATAGAACTGTCAAAAATTCAATAACAATATTGAACAATCAATTTTCTTATTTATAAGTACCTACCTTACTATAAATAAACATTCATTTATATTATCTAAATATTCTGAAATATATTTTGTTATTATTATTATCACAAGTCAATTCATCTAAACTAAACGATAATGAAAAATCAAATATGTAGGTACTTTAAAACTAACGTGCTTCCTGGTTCTGCATGCATTTAAAACTTTTATATGCCTACAGGAAAATGTGGTCTTGTAGGGAAACTTTAAATAGATATACCTAATAATTTTTATTTTGGTAATTTTCGCTTTAATAATATAATTGTATAAATAGGTATAAAAATAAATATTTATTCAAATTATAACCCTGTTTTCACGACGCTAACGACAACTGACAACTGTCAATACTATCTAGTTTACAGGATAAGTTAATAGGAAGGGGTAACGGCATTTCGTTTATGTTAATTATGAAATATAAGTTGTTCTAGGAAGTTTTTTAAATAAAGTAGTTTTTGTACAGAATGGTTAAAAAAATAATCTTCTCAAATAGCACTCGTCCTGTAATATTTTACTAGATAAATTTTTATTTTCCAGACTCAAACTTTTTTATTTTAGGCAAAACTACTCAAACAAACTAAATATGATAAAATCACTCGTCCTACGGACTCGTGATATTATCACATTTCAGTTTGTTTTCGTATTTTTGCCAAATAAAAAAGTTTTCGTGGAAACTAAAGATTTATCGAAAAAATTTTAAGGACTCGTGGTATTACCTTTGATAAAACCACTAGTGGTTTTACTAGTAGTAATAAAATTATAGAACTGTCAAAAATTCAATAACAATATTGAACAATCAATTTTGTTGTTTATAAGTACCTTACTATAAATCAACATTCATTTATATTATCTAAATATTCTGAAATATTTTGTTATTATTATTATCACAATTCAATTCATCTAAACGATAATGAAAAATCAAATATGTAGGTACTTTAAAACTAACCTGCTTCCTGGTTCTGCATATATGCCTACAAGCAAATGTGGTCTTGTAGGTAAACTTTAAATAAATATACCTAATAATTTTTATTTTGGTAATTTTCTCTTTAATAATATCTATATATATATATATATATATATATAAAAGGATGTGTTTTTATGTATGAAATCGATGAACTCAAAAACTACTGGACCGATTATTATGAAAATGGGTATATATATGTATTTTTTCACGGAGAAGGTTTATATAATATGCTCATTGAGGCCACTCGCCACCAGGTGGCGCTGCAAGGTAGCAACTTCTGCCCCGTTCAACCGATTGTCTTAAAAATTGGTTTGTGTATGTATTTTACCACGGAAAAGGTTTGTATGATATGCTTATTGATGCCACTCGCCACCAGGTGGCGCTGCAGAGTAGCAACTTCTGCCCTGTTCAACCGATTGTCATGAAAATCAGTATGATGATGTATTTTTAATGGGTAAGATGAATATCATATTCCTATTAATGGAAGATACTACCAGATGGCGCTTTCATGTATCAAATTCAATACTGATGAATAGATATCTATACGAATTCGTATAAATATAAGTTCAAAAAGTATATCAGATCAATCACAAAACGTTTATTTATAAATTTTAAAATACATCTTACAGCAACAATAAAGTAGGTAATTCTCATAAACGTAACGAAAAATCACAGAAGCATTTACATGCTTGTAGGTGATTACTCACATTATGGTAAAAAAGTCACATATTGATAAAAATAGTCACATATTTGTAAAAGAAAAGTCACATATTGGTAATAAGACACACATATTGGTAAAAAGTCACATATTGGTAAAGAGACACATATAAGTTAAAAAAAAAGAATGTCACATTAGGATAAAGAGTTACAGATAATTTTATAAATTTAACTTAAAACAAATGATTAGAATTAAATATTTATTTTAAATTATTTAAATTAACCATATCATTAAATATTTTCAATAATTCATTTTTTAGTTTGAAAATTAAACGTTTAACGGTTTTTTAGGAAACGTATATTTTCAGGTAACATATTGTACAAGCGGGGTGAAAAATAGTTTTAATATTTTGCACCTATAATATTTTTCATTATGACACCCAAATGAGTACTATAATGTTTCATTAAAGCACTCAACTTTGGAAACTTTTCCTGTAAGCGGTTGGTAGCATTGGATAGTATGATACGTCAAATAAATAAACATCACGAACATAACCTCGTAACAAACAAGGAAAAGTTTGTTTGTTTGTTTGTTACCAACTCATTTAAAAAGAACTAAAATAAAGTACAAAATTTAAATTTATTTAAAAAAGCAATAAAATCGAAAAATTTAAAAAGTATTATAAACAACTTATTTCATATGGCTGTTATGACATTCGTCCTTTAAAAAACTCATCGCTAAATGCGAAATGCGTTGTTTAATATACTATTACTGACCGCTGACAATGTGTTTTAAAAGCAATCGTTGGATATGCAGGCTGGCCGTTGTTTTGTCTAGTGTTAACACTGTGATTTGGTATTTGGACTTTTATTTTATTTCCAGATATTTTTTTTAAAATTTCAAAACAATATAACTGTCGCATGTCCAGCAACCGACTTTCCTGAAACAACACGTCCGACGGAAAAGTTTTCTCTTGGCCATATATGAGTTTAATAAACCATTTTTGAATAGAGTTTAGGCTTTTAATGTGATTTTCAGCCACTCCTCCCCACCCAAGAATGCCGTAGGTGAGATGACTCTGTACCAAAGACAAGTATAAAACTTTCATTTCTTTTGCAGGCGGAAAATCTTTTAAATAAGAGAATTTAGACAAAAGACCCCTAAGTTTGTTAGTTAAAATATTTACATGTATTTTCCAATTTAGTTGATTGTCGATGGTTACTCCTAAATATTTTATTGATGCAGTTTCTGGTATTTCACTATTGCCTATTTTAATGTTACCTAATGATGGTAAATGATTCTTATAAGTTGAAAGAGGCATATATTTTGTTTTGTCAATATTAAGAGTCAGTTTGTTAAAGCTAAACCAGTTCTTTAATTTTAGTATATCGTTTTCAATCTGCTTTTTTAGTTGCTTCCAATTTTGGCCCTTACAAAATACTGCTGTGTCGTCAGCAAAACAAAGGATGGAACTTTTGATTTTTAATTTTAGCATGTCATTAATATAAATTGTAAACAAAAGCGGTCCAAAGACTGTCCCTTGAGGGACGCCGAAGGTAACTTCTTTTTCTTCGCTGACGACACCGTCAATATTAACACGTTGTTTTCGTCCAGTTAAATAATTTTTAATTATATTATATATTTTTCCCCTGAGACCGTATAATTCAAGCTTTTGAAATAAAGTTTCATGACAAACTGTGTCAAATGCTTTTAAGAGATCCACGAACAAGCACATACATGGTTTACTTTCATCAAGAGCATTATTTATTTGTGTAGTAAGAAAATGTATTGCATCTTGTGTGGATCTCCCTGCCCTGAAGCCAAATTGCTGATCTGACAAAATTTTAAACATATCTAAAAAACTGACAATTCTATTTTTTAATATTCTTTCCAATATCTTAGAAAATATAGACAATAGTGAAATAGGTCTAAAGTTAACAATTTTTGTTTTGTCGCCACTCTTGTATAAAGGTTTAACTATTCCTAGTTTAAGGCAATTTGGAAATATTTCTGCTTAAAGCAGTTGTTAATAAGGTAACTTAATATAGGAGAAATTTGTAGAGAAATCTGCTTTATAGTCTCACTTTTGATACCATCCCAACCTGGAGCTTTTTTATTTTTTAATGTTTTTATTATTGATTCTACTTCTTTGTCAGATGTTGGGTTTAAAAACATGCTATTTTCAACTTTCTCTATATCATTTTTAAAATCACTGGGACTTATAATTTTTTTAGCAAAGTTTTTTCCTAAGTCACTGTAATGATTATTAAAGGCATTAGATATTTCTTGTTTATTTTTTAGCAATAAGTTATTTAAGTCTTTTATTTCTTAAATTTTAAATTGTTTTTTGTTTGCATTACAAATTTTATTTACACAGTCGTACAGAGTTGATCTATCCGTATTGTTTTTGTTTATTTGTTTTTGGAAATATTGTTTTTTAGCCTGTTTAATTAAAAGTCGAATTTTATTTTTATATCAATTATATTTTTGTTTGATGTTTATGTCATCAGGATTTTTTAATAATTGCCTATACAACACTTCTTTTTCCTCAGTATGCTTTTTTATTTCAGGTGTCATCCACTCTTTATGGTAATTTTCTTTATCTCCGTTTTTCTTAATATATTTTGTATTATTTTTAATAAAAATATTTAATTTGTTGATAAACCTATCCATACTAACATTTATATCTTTTGTTGTTAATATTTCTGTCCAGTTTTCTTTAGTTAGGTCTTTACGTAAGTTTGGATAATTTATAAACGGAATAAAACAGGATTTACGTTTTTCGTTTGAAGTACGCTGTTGATCATAGGGAAAAAATAGAGCAATTGTTTAAAAATGAAAGATTTAGACTCATCCATGGTATCAAAGTCAGCCTTAAAAAATATATGATCTAAACAGGTTTTAGTTTTGGGGCGAGTTACTTTATTTATATAGGATTTAAATCTATAATTGGCCATTATGTTTTTGTAGTTTTAAATATATTCCTCATTTTTTAATAAATTTTTATTTATATCTCCAACTAATATATGAAAACATTGTTTTTTCCGTTGCTCTAAATATTGTTTTAAGTTGTCGTTAAATATGTTTTCATTTATTGGTGGAGATTTATAAATTGCAGTTATTAACATCTTTTTATTTTTGTAAGTTAATGATACTTCAAGAATTTTTTTATAATTCACGTTCACAAAGTTTCTATTTCGACACTAAAAACTGTATCGAAATAGATTCATTGTAACACTGTTTTTGGTAACTTTTTGTTTTACACAATTGGTTGCACTGCACTGATTTTCAACGAAAGAGTTCAGGTAGTAAATCAAAAAGTATGTTGTAGTAAATTATTAACTACATTATCAGCGTTATTGCTAAATTCGGAATATTTTATACAAATTTGACAAACATTCTAATTTAAAATCATTAAAACTGACAAGTGTCAAAACTGTCAAGATTGCCAACATAAATAAATATTTCGAAAAACTCTCATTTTACTTTTTTTTATACTTTTAAAAGTTCATTATAAAAAATAGTATGTAACACTCGAGTTACAATGACGGTTTGTAGTACTCGTTCTTTGCGAAACTCACCGCTTCGCGGTTCGTTTCACAAACTGAACTCGTACTACGAAACCTCTGTCATTGTAACACTTGTATTACAATATACTATTGTTTGACCATGAGGTACGATACAATATTGGTAATCCAGATTTGATCTGACGTATAATCACGCCATCATTTCTATTCAAATCACCCCCATTGTACAACAAATCATAATTTTTTATGTAAAAAGGACTTTTCTCGAGTTTTTTTTGTATGAAAGTTTCTGTTAAGTTTCTGTTAAAGTATTTTTGGTGCGATAAGTAAAACAAAACTATAAACTTTCTTTCCTTCTCCGTCTCTTCTCTTTTATTTTTCTTAAATTTATATTAGTTGTTGGCGTAGCAACGCGCGCCGGTACATCTATATACAATAAAAAACAAAACAAAAATCGTAAAAAATTGAAAAAATGAAAACAAGAGATCAGTCTTAGGCGGTACGAAGTCCGCCGGGTCTGCTAGTAATTGTATAAATAGGTATAAAAATAAATATTTATTCAAATTATAACCCTGTTGTCACGACGCTCACGACAACTGACAACTGGCAATACTATCTAGTGTACAGGATAAGTAAATAGGAGGGGTAACGGCATTTCGTTTGTGTTGATTATGAAATATAAGTTGTTTTAGGAAGTTTTTTAAATAAAGTAGTTTTTGTACAGAATGGTTCAAAAAATTATCTTCTCAAATACCACTCGTCCTGTAATATTTTACTAGATAAATTTTTAAGGACTCGTGGTATTACCTTTGACAAAAAAATTGACAACAACTTACTTTACTTTTTTTCCTTTAATAAAGTTGACACCCCTAAATTTACGATAGTACTTGATGAAAATTAGAATGCTCTAATTCCGAAAGTTAAAACATGTTCTAATTTCGAAAGTTGGATGAAACATTAGAAGAAAAAACAAAATTTCTTCACGATGTAGGTGTTACAAATATTTAATAGTTAGTAGCATAAAGAAAACATTTTATGAAAGCTTATTTTTCAAAAGTTTTTCAGTTCGTCAAGGAATTTGGTTTTTGTCTTCAGTGCATTAAGTGTTGCAAAATTACAATAACTATTTTTTTTAATATTATTTTTAAATCAAACGACACTTAAGATTAACAAGCTTGTGTACCATGTTCAAAATGAACGAAATTATTAAAAACTGAACAATAAAAACGAAAACAAAAAAAAAATAAAAATATACAGTTTCAATCTACTTATATATAGCGGCAGGGTGATTTCCACATTGAAGTTTGAAGACAAATTACAAATGCATTAAAAAAATCATATTTTTGGTCCTCCGTCCAGCAACAATACTATTAATTACTTTAAAATCGTCCGGAAAATGGCATTTTCCGGCCTAGGCCGGCAAAGTAGCTTTTAGATTATCTAAAGAGATGGCGCTATGAGTTTAAATTTTAAGTCATCAAAAATACATAATGAATATTACAAATTTTAATTAAATTTATTTAAAAACTGCGTATAATATACTAAACTTACCTATAACTTTTTCTAAAGATAAGCAGGATTATAATTTACATTTAATTACTCTTACAGCTTGTATTTTAAAATTTGACATTTATGTCAATTTATGAACATCTTTTATCAACATCTAATCTTGTATGTCACAAAGTAAAAAGTTTTTGAACTTGTTGTGTTTGCAACATATGTTAATTAAAACACTAATAACTGCTGAAGCTAAACACGTATATTAAGTATTAAACAAGTTATTACATAATACACAACAACACAACTATAATAAACATCCAATGTGGCGCTTATATCTGTCGGCTCTCTTCTAGTCAGTGGCCTTAGTTCAGGTAGCACAAGCAGTCAAGTCTTGAACATAACAGAACTTTTGAAAATATTAAAAATTAGTCGGACCAAAAAATAGTGTGTGTTACACGTCCGGAAAATGTTTTGCAAGTGCTCGTATTGTTTCGCCTCGGTGCTACGCACCTCGGCTACACAACTTTACTTGCTCTTGCAAAATGTCATTTTCCGTCCTTGTGTCACAAATAACTATTTTAAAAGACTCAAAATATTGAACACTCAAAGCAGACTAGTGTTTTCGATCGATCGGATAATTCGAGAGCGTTTGCTTCTACAACAGTTGTTTTTCGTTGTAATTTTAAAGATATTTCTAGATGTAATTTCAGAGACACTTCGAGAAGGATTTAATTTTTGTACATCACGGACCGCTGGGGAAGAAGAATTTAATTGTAATGATAATAGCTGGCGATAAAGTGCGGATTGTTGTACGAGATATTTTAAAGACGTTATTCAGTAATTATGACTGTAGACTGTAGTAAACTTGTGTAAATTAGTTTAAGAAATTGTAATATATTTGTGTTTACCAATAAATTGTTAAGTTTGTCTGCTGTTTTTCACTTATCCCGAATCCACGAAGGAAAAATAATGACAATTGGTGTCAGAAGTGCGATAAGTGAAAGAAGACCTTGAAATCTATGGTAAACACAAAAACTACTAATTTCGACGAGATGGAAGAAATTGAGAAATTGTTGGCAACTATAGAATTGCGTCTAGAACATCGCAGTGAGCCTGAAGAACAACGCAGAAAGGAAGAAAGAGAGGCTGAAGAACAGCGCAGAAAAAAAGAACGAAAAGAGAGAAGCTCAGGAACATATATACAGTATGATGCAAAAGTATGGAATAAATTCATTATTTCAGAAACAGACGACTTTTAAAAAAAATCTTAAAACACGTCAATTTTAATTTTTGAATGGCCATCAACTGCTATAGATGTGTTGGACATTACGTCATTAGTGATGGCGTAATGACGTCATCGACGATTTTTTTAAATACAAACCTAGGTCACGTGACAGCTCATTTGAAAGGTCTCCTTATCGCCTTTGCAACATACATTGTTTTTTTTTTTTTAATATTTATACTTTCAAGTTGCAAGAAAATTTACGCTTAAAGATATTTGAAGAGTTAAACATTTTTGTAATATTCAACTTTAGTGAACTGGGAATTTAAGATTTAACTTTATTAAGCAATAAAATATAACGTAATTTAAGTGAGCATTACAGTTTAAAGTTATTTTATCTATAATGTTGTTGACTGTAGTCCAAAATTCTTACTTAATCTGGAACTATTACAAGAGAATGTTTTTAATGTTTTAAATGTCATCTTTTAATTTTATTTCTTAAATTGTGTTAGACGTTCGAACAAATAAACGGCCATTTGATGTCCATGAGTCTTTGGTTCCTAACTTTTCCCTCATATCCTTTAATAGCTTAATACGGCGCCTAGTTAAGTCCTCGTAAATAATTAAAGGTTTTCCTTTTAGCATCCTTTTCTTAGAAAATACAAGGTTTTGGTGTTTATAACTATGAAACTTAACTAGAATCGGTCTACTCTTACGGGATTCAGTTTGCTCAGATGATCTACGTCCTACACAGTGACATCTATCAATAGCTAATGCATCCAATTGAATTTGTAGATATTCCTTCAGTGTTGTTATTACGGACTTTTTAACGTTTTCACCTTCGTGTTCTTCTTTATACCTATAATTCTAATGCAATTTCGCCTGTTGTATTGTTCAAGGCTATCAGTTTTTTCACTAGTTCTGACAATTATTTATCTTTTTCCTGTATAATTAAATCCAATGTTTTTATTTCATTTTCATATTTATTAACAATCATATTATTTTTTTCAATTCACTATAAAAAAATACTCTAAATACTACTTTCGAAACTATGTAAGTAAGATTAATTACTCAACTTAATAACTTGTCACTACTTTTTGGATATTTTAATAATAATTTTGCACCAGTACAAGAGATACGGTCTACTCGCTTTGCCTGCTCGACTCGACGATCTTAAAATTTTCAAAAACTTTCCTAGAGGACGCAATTTGTCATAATCACAGTTTTTTAATTTTATAAAAAAATTTAAATCATACGGTAGATGTTTGATATCATAGGAGAAAAGTTAATTAAATTTGCAAATAAAAACTTATATACCACAATAGCTTCTTTCGTTCCAGAGTTATGGAGAGAAAAACAATTTTGTACCGTTTAAATTTAAAGAATCCATTGCTATCATGGCTTTTTGATAAAGGTTCAATTTTTTTAGAAAAGAATTTATTTCTTAGTTGTTGGTGTTTTCGAAAAAGTTGTTTTAAGTTTTTATAATAATAGTTTATTGTTTTAGTTCTATACAACTTGATTAATACATTTTTTGTTCTTTGCCTCAGACCGCAATACAACAATAAACGTAAGCGAATTGCAATTTGATTACAAACAGTTAGAAATTCTGTAATGCGTTAATTGCCATTTTGTGGTATATTAGTCCGTTACTATTAGTATTGGCTTTTAGCAATACTTTTTCTAACAGGAAACTACAAGTATCTAATCTTTTTATTTACTAACAAATTCTCAGAGAATCTATTGCTTATTTTTGCTTGGTTTCTGTTCTGTTATTTGGATAATTCTAATAATTTTCTTGCTTAAGTATTTCTAGATTTTCAAGTAATTTGTACATTTCCTTTCTTTTAACGTTTCTTTGAAATCAATAAACAATATCACCGTCGGTTTTTGATGCTGATCCCTATTTCAAAACACTAGGACACCTTAATACCGTGTGAAAATATGTTTATAAACACATCCAAACTTATATGGAATCACCTTGTATTAATATGAAATATTTTTTTAGCTTTAATAGCAAGAATAAATCACACAACATCTCATCCAGAGCTTCAAAAGCAACTTTTTCAAGCTACGGGTGTAAGTGTTTCTGTCTAAAGTCTAAACTATGAGAAGAAGACTTTGCGCTCGTGTATCATTAGCGGAAGACAGTTAAGGGTTCCAGAACTTTAAATTGGTGTTTAGAGCATAAAAATTGGACCATTAAAAATTGGAAAAACATCTTATTTTAAGATGAAACCAGAATCGACCTATGATCCGATGACCATTTTAAGAGGTATAGACTTTATGCTGATAAACTTTTCCCGAAATACAAAGGAGGTACTGTAATGATTTGAGGTGGAATTATGGTTGGTGTAAGAAGTCAAAGGTATGAAGATTTGGTTTTACAACATGTAGTCAGGCTGTGGCGAGGTGTACTTTGCATTTTGTAGTTATACAAGATAATGCTTCTCCACATACCAGCAGAGTTGCTAGAGGTGCCAATACTTATTATTAAAATTAATGGTTAAGCGCTTTAGTTAAATTTTTAGTGAAAATAACTGCCATTTAATCGTCAATGACTATTTTTTTAAACTAAACTCAACTATTACTGGGGATTCAATATAAGTTTGGTTATATGTATATGTAAATATTTTAGTACCGAAACATTTCTAATTTTATTACTATTACCTTATTTTTTTTTATAAAACACGTACACGATACACCATCTATGTTGTTTAACTTTAATCATAAAGTTTGTTTTAAAACTAATAAAAGAAATGGTTAAAAGCATATAAAAGATTTAAAAAAAAATCCATTTGAACTTATTTAGTAGATATATTAAAAATAAAAATGGTAAATAGAAGATACTCACAAAAAACTATAAATAAGAAATAATTTTATACTTGCTTGTTCGTGTTAGAAGTTTAGGTGTTTGTGTTGATTTTTCGATCGAGTTCAATATGACCAACTGTGGAAATCTAAAAAAGTTAACAAATATTTTCAGTTATTATTACAAAAACTATTGTAATTACTGAATTACTTATAAATTTAGAACTTATCAAAGAAGTAAAACAAGGTATAATATTAACCAATGCGAACTAAAAGAAATATCAAATTTAACCTGCAGGTTTTAATAGGCAGATTAACAACAGTTAACAATATTCTTTTCTTTTAGTACTTTTCTCTCTTTGTAAAGAATATTGTAATAATAGAATTTTATGAGCCTTAACAAAAAACAGAGGTAGAAAGGAAAAAATAAACTATGGTAAATAAAGAAAAAAGGTAAGACAAACCTTGACCCAAGTAGATTTGCTATGCTTTAGCCATTATATTATATGATTCGTACTAAGTATATCTAATAACGTATGTCCTAAAAGTTTTGGAACAAAATATTCATTGGTTTTTTTAATCAACAAATTTATTTTAATACAATTTGGTTATAAACTACAACTCAATACATAATTAAACTATACTATCAAATTGTGTCGAGTGATCAATTCTGTTCTTCTTCTTCTTCTTCTTCTTCTTATGGTGCCATTTCAGTTATCGGAGGTTGGACACAATTGTGGAGAACTCTTGTCGATCCTGCGGTATTCGAAACAGAGAATGGGCATCTAGACCCGTCCATTATAAGCCTGAGCAAGTTTTACCTGTTATTTCTCATTATATGTCCCAAATAAGCGGTCTTTCGATTTTTATTATTTCTAATAGCTTTTGTTCACGATTTGCTCTTCTAAGCACTTCAATATTCGTGATGTGGTACACCCATAAAATCTTTAGCAGTCTGCGTAGAACCCACATTTCGAACGCCTCTAGTCTATTGATCGTGTAAGCCTTCAGGGTCCAGGTCTCGCATCCATAAAGTAACACAGAGTATACATAACATTTAACAAACCGGTAACGAAGATCGAGATTCAAGCTGGAATGGGACAAAAGTTGTTTCATGTTGTTAAATGTACCTATGTCTGGCTTTTTCGGTTCAGGTTCTGATTTCTATATCCGGGTCCAATGTCTTACTTAGCCAGGATCTGCTTTAATAGACGAAAATTTGTTTGAATGCCTCTAACAAGGTCCAGGTGAAAATTCAGATCAATTTCTCAAAGTTTTTCAAAAATTCGCAGTATTAATTTTTCTTTATCTTGGGATTCTCAACTTAGTAAAGCCCAAAAATTCTATTGGGCGAGCATGAGGCAAGTTTGAACGATTTGGTGTTGTCTATGCCTGCTTTAGGTAATGGCATAGTACTAGGTCTGCCCAAAACATAATTTCGTCATAAGTATAATTTTCTTCAAACTGAAGCAATTTGGATAAAAATTTATGAATATAAATTTGATTATTCAAAGCTTCCTCACTCACTCTTCCTACAAAAGCACGGCATACACTATGGTCAGGAATTGCGCACCTGACTATTGTCATATCCGATGAAAGGGTAGTTTTATATAATAATTTATTAGTTTAATATTTTATTGAATTATTTTATATTTTAATCACCCAGGTAAAAGTTAGATATCAAGGCAAGCTTAAATAGTTAAATTTTTATTCTCATATAGAATATGAACTAGCTATAAAAGAACGTCGTTGAGGTCGCACTCAAACTGTCCGCAGTCTGAGATTGTCTGTAAGAGTTACCCTTAGGGTTGTCCCTAAAACAGACCGTTGGGACCGTGCCGTTGTGACTCTTCACGTCTTTCGTGAGAAGTGTGACATGTCATTACATAGGTTATTGGGTAAGATTAGTTTAGATAATTGTGTTTAGTTTTTTCTAATCGACATTATTTTATATTTTTTGCAATTGCTTGTTTTTTGTTAATATAAGTATTTAATGTTTGTTTCCTATTGTTTAATGCATCTTTCACTTGGTTCGGTTACTGTCTTTAGCGGGTGACCTACCAGGTGATAAAATTACTACGATCTGGGTGGCAAGTGCCACTAATAAAGCTACCACTCAATCCAAACCAATAGGGCACATCATCAATCCTTCCAGGTGTGACATAGTGAAGACGCCGCTGTCTGATCCCTGAAGTTTTTCTTCATAATAAGTTCAATTTTAACTATTGGTTGCCATTTTTTATAGCCTTTATTTCTTGCCCTTTTTCAGAAAATCAAAAACTAACCGTAAAGCGTTTTGATTCGAATGTAGCTCCAATACACAAATTAACGGAAAAGCGAATCAGTCCTATGTGTTGTTTAGGTACTCTGAAGAGACATCAGGTGCTCATACCTGATCGAATGTAGTTTGTTCTGTTTTTATGTAATTTGTGGTAATACGATTTCTTAAAAAAAAAAATTCGACAAGAGGTTGACCTTAAAGGCCATCCTTGCAACTTCCCGCTAGTTTTAACCGCAAAGCTATAGTAACGTGACGTATTTTGACGTTTTTGACTTTTTTTGAAATGTTTAAAAAGCCATAACTTTTTAACGTGTTATTCGATTTTGATGTTCAAGATGGCATTCGACGCAGTTTTTTGAGACCTAAAAATGTTACTGGGAGTGCAACATCGATTTGTAGAAAAACCTGTAAGTTATTAAAAAAAAACACTTTTTTTGAAATTTTTTGACAACGATATCTCACGAACGAATCAACCGATTTTAATTTGCAAAACGGCATTCGACGTGTTTTTTTAAGCTTAAGAGCTGATTAGGTTATGGAATTGATCGATGTAATAGCCAAAAAGATATGCCAAAAAAACATCATTTTTACCAATGTTTTTTGTCGGTTATTTTGAAATTTCTCAAAATCTACCGGTTCGAATCGGCTCAAACTTACAGGGAGTCTAAGTTAGGTGGAACTCTTTGGAAAGCGTTTTATTTCATTTCGATCGGTTAAGGCGTTCAAAAGTTATAAGAGGTTTACATACATCCACACACACACACACACACACATCCACACGTACATACAGACATACAGACACCCTCGTAAAAATTGTCAGGGGAGGTTCCAAATACCTCAAAACGTTGAGATCCGATGAAAACTCGATTTTCGAAAAACGGGGTAAAACCAATAACTCCCCGATTTTAAAAAAATTTTTATTTTTTTTTGGCGGGAAGTTAATTATCAAAATTTGTAAAAAAGTATAAACTAAAAACCAGAACGGTATCGGTCTCTGATCTTAATTATCCAATAGGCTAAGAAGGAACTACTCGAAGATTGAGAGACTGGCCTTTGCATGCATCACTGAAGCAATGATAAAATGCCCGCTGCAGTGGAAGTAATCCTAAATCTCACGTCCCAACACATTCAAGTAGAAAGTTTAAGGAAGAAAAAAATATCCAGAATAGTCTAAAAAAGAAATAATCAATAAAAAACCACTTTAATTTGATTAAACCCCAAGATGACATGCCAAAAAAACTTAACTTGGTGAGAAAATTCACCACAAAACTGGGTAGTCAATCTGAATGGGACAGACACTATATTGGGACTAAACCAAAATGTCATATAGTGGTACACACAGAGATAAAGAAACCTGGGGCGGAAGTTTTTGGAACTAGAGCTAAATACTATATCCAAGCATTGTTCAAGTAAAAATCTGCGCCATTGAAAGATATGTTGTGATAATGCAAATTAGGTTATTTAGTGAAACAGATTATTTAAAATATTTTATTATAATGTAAACTATTTAATTATGAAATTGATATGTAATGTTCTGCAATATTTAAATAAACGATTACAAATAAACAAAGCTTGTAAACTGTTCTAGATTTGAATATTGCAGACAAGACATTTTTCACACCTTTCGTTAACAAAGAAACTTACATAGTTAGTATTAAGGAAATTGTAAGTAACAGAAATTGATGAACAAAATAACACTGTTACCCTCTTATGAGGTTCCAGGACACATAGGAATAGAAGGACGCGAACAGCAGATAAGCTGGCAAAAAAGGAACTGAAATCCCATAATTGGAAGTAGAATTATCTTTTGAAATCAGCAGTAGTCTTAGAAAAACTAATGAAAGAAGGTGATAGAGACAAAACCAAGTAATGAAACGATCTAGAATGACTAACACAACCGAAGACGCTCCTATCAGCTGTCTAAACTTCAGTATTATAACAAAATATTAACTGAGCACTGCTGAGTAAGAGGACATATATGAAGAAACTAGAATTAGTAGATCAAGCAAAGTACAGATTCTATGAGGAAAGGGACAAAACCTCAATAGACACACTCTCAACATGCATTCAATTACGTAATTCTAAGGTCAGATACACAGGATCATATGAAAAAGAAGAGAAAGAAGCCCAAAGATATCCGAAACTTTCTAAGAAAGATAGGACTAGTAGAGCTGCTCCAAGTCTGAGGAAACATCAACACACCCGTTTTGGAACAAAAAAGGTTTTTCCATTTATTATTAAACTAAATGTTGCATGAATGTGACTGATTCTTTTACTTAACACCAACTCTACTATAATCACCGAAACCAAACAAATTATTCGTAAATGGACCTACGTAAAATTTCTGTTTACGGTTTTTGTTAAATAACGGTCTTAGAATGTTCGTAAATCCACAACAATCCTAGCAGTTTTACTGATACTACATATAACTTTAAAAAATATATATGTAATGTATAGTTAAATCTAATGAATTTGGGAGTACAGTTATTCAATTTTTAAATATATTTAATAGGTACTTACTGCTAAAATTATTCTTAACTGAACGAAGTACATATTTAACCATTTACTTCTATATATATCCTCCTTCCCAAAATTGTGTTATAAGAACTTACTAATTTAATCATGGTAATCATATAGGTGTCATCTAATTTAAAATAAAAAAATTAAGTTTCGGCTGGTTGTTGGTTATTAGTTTATTAATATTGATATTCAAGTGAATTTTTAACAATTAGTTAATTTGAATATCTTAACAGCGAAAGAGTTCAGCCGTACTTTTACAAAACTAGTAATTAGAATAAGTAAATAAGTGACATTTATAGATACTGTTACTTTTTTTGAGTCTGTATTTATTAATATTTACATTGAATTTCATTTACATTCAAAATTATTGCGTACGATATAACTGAAGCAGGGTCGTCCACAAAATCTGATTATAGCTATATATATATATATATATATATATATATATATATATATATACAAAGGGTGCCAAGTATGCGTACTTATGATAAACAAACGGGGTAAATTAACGGGCATGTACGCAAAAAGGATCATAGGGTCACGAGTAGAAATGGTAACCGCAGACATGCATGTTTCTGGCTCGTTAGCCGTCATCAGTGCGGCATAACCAAGTAAGGTATTGCACTTGGCTAGCAAAAGTGTTGGGTACTTGGGAGCAAAGGATGGTAGGGAAACATGTGTCTAAAAAAAAACACAAACAACGAACGCTCACACAAGAGTCCTATCGCCATTTGTGCCTTCAGCTAGCTGTGCCCACATTTTGGGGCTACGACCAGCGTCGCCACGTTGGCGAAACGGACTCATTGTGCTTGAGTCGTTCCAAGCCCAGGATGTGAAACACAAAGGGTGCCAAGTATGCGTACTTATGATAAACAAAAGGGGTAAATTAACGGGCATGTACGCAAAAAGGATCATAGGGTCACGAGTAGAAATGGTAACCGCAGACATGCATGTTTCTGGCTCGTTAGCCGTCATCAGTGCGGCATAACCAAGTAAGGTATTGCACTTGGCTAGCAAAAGTGTTGGGTACTTGGGAGCAAAGGATGGTAGGGAAACATGTGTCTAAAAAAAAACACAAACAACGAACGCTCACACAAGAGTCCTATCGCCATTTGTGCCTTCGGCTAGCTGTGCCCACATTTTGGGGCTACGACCAGCGTCGCCACGTTGGCGAAACGGACTCATTGTGCTTGAGTCGTTCCAAGCCCAGGATGTGAAACACAAAGGGTGCCAAGTATGCGTACTTATGATAAACAAAAGGGGTAAATTAACGGGCATGTACGCAAAAAGGATCATAGGGTCACGAGTAGAAATGGTAACCGCAGACATGCATGTTTCTGGCTCGTTAGCCGTCATCAGTGCGGCATAACCAAGTAAGGTATTGCACTTGGCTAGCAAAAGTGTTGGGTACTTGGGAGCAAAGGATGGTAGGGAAACATGTGTCTAAAAAAAAAAACACAAACAACGAACGCTCACACAAGAGTCCTATCGCCATTTGTGCCTTCGGCTAGCTGTGCCCACATTTTGGGGCTACGACCAGCGTCGCCACGTTGGCGAAACGGACTCATTGTGCTTGAGTCGTTCCAAGCCCAGGATGTGAAACACAAAGGGTGCCAAGTATGCGTACTTATGATAAACAAAAGGGGTAAATTAACGGGCATGTACGCAAAAAGGATCATAGGGTCACGAGTAGAAATGGTAACCGCAGACATGCATGTTTCTGGCTCGTTAGCCGTCATCAGTGCGGCATAACCAAGTAAGGTATTGCACTTGGCTAGCAAAAGTGTTGGGTACTTGGGAGCAAAGGATGGTAGGGAAACATGTGTCTAAAAAAAAACACAAACAACGAACGCTCACACAAGAGTCCTATCGCCATTTGTGCCTTCGGCTAGCTGTGCCCACATTTTGGGGCTACGACCAGCGTCGCCACGTTGGCGAAACGGACTCATTGTGCTTGAGTCGTTCCAAGCCCAGGATGTGAAACACAAAGGGTGCCAAGTATGCGTACTTATGATAAACAAAAGGGGTAAATTAACGGGCATGTACGCAAAAAGGATCATAGGGTCACGAGTAGAAATGGTAACCGCAGACATGCATGTTTCTGGCTCGTTAGCCGTCATCAGTGCGGCATAACCAAGTAAGGTATTGCACTTGGCTAGCAAAAGTGTTGGGTACTTGGGAGCAAAGGATGTGTGAGCGTTCGTTGTTTGTGTTTTTTTTTTAGACACATGTTTCCCTACCATCCTTTGCTCCCAAGTACCCAACACTTTTGCTAGCCAAGTGCAATACCTTACTTGGTTATGCCGCACTGATGACGGCTAACGAGCCAGAAACATGCATGTCTGCGGTTACCATTTCTACTCGTGACCCTATGATCCTTTTTGCGTACATGCCCGTTAATTTACCCCTTTTGTTTATCATAAGTACGCATACTTGGCACCCTTTGTGTTTCACATCCTGGGCTTGGAACGACTCAAGCACAATGAGTCCGTTTCGCCAACGTGGCGACGCTGGTCGTAGCCCCAAAATGTGGGCACAGCTAGCCGAAGGCACAAATGGCGATAGGACTCTTGTGTGAGCGTTCGTTGTTTGTGTTTTTTTTTTAGACACATGTTTCCCTACCATCCTTTGCTCCCAAGTACCCAACACTTTTGCTAGCCAAGTGCAATACCTTACTTGGTTATGCCGCACTGATGACGGCTAACGAGCCAGAAACATGCATGTCTGCGGTTACCATTTCTACTCGTGACCCTATGATCCTTTTTGCGTACATGCCCGTTAATTTACCCCTTTTGTTTATCATAAGTACGCATACTTGGCACCCTTTGTGTTTCACATCCTGGGCTTGGAACGACTCAAGCACAATGAGTCCGTTTCGCCAACGTGGCGACGCTGGTCGTAGCCCCAAAATGTGGGCACAGCTAGCCGAAGGCACAAATGGCGATAGGACTCTTGTGTGAGCGTTCGTTGTTTGTGTTTTTTTTTAGACACATGTTTCCCTACCATCCTTTGCTCCCAAGTACCCAACACTTTTGCTAGCCAAGTGCAATACCTTACTTGGTTATGCCGCACTGATGACGGCTAACGAGCCAGAAACATGCATGTCTGCGGTTACCATTTCTACTCGTGACCCTATGATCCTTTTTGCGTACATGCCCGTTAATTTACCCCTTTTGTTTATCATAAGTGCGCATACTTGGCACCCTTTGTGTTTCACATCCTGGGCTTGGAACGACTCAAGCACAATGAGTCCGTTTCGCCAACGTGGCGACGCTGGTCGTAGCCCCAAAATGTGGGCACAGCTAGCCGAAGGCACAAATGGCGATAGGACTCTTGTGTGAGCGTTCGTTGTTTGTGTTTTTTTTTAGCCACATGTTTCCCTACCATCCTTTGCTCCCAAGTACCCAACACTTTTGCTAGCCAAGTGCAATACCTTACTTGGTTATGCCGCACTGATGACGGCTAACGAGCCAGAAACATGCATGTCTGCGGTTACCATTTCTACTCGTGACCCTATGATCCTTTTTGCGTGCATGCCCGTTAATTTACTCCTTTTGTTTATCATAAGTACGCATACTTGGCACCCTTTGTGTTTCACATCCTGGGCTTGGAACGACTCAAGCACAATGAGTCCGTTTCGCCAACGTGGCGACGCTGGTCGTAGCCCCAAAATGTGGGCACAGCTAGCCGAAGGCACAAATGGCGATAGGACTCTTGTGTGAGCGTTCGTTGTTTGTGTTTTTTTTTAGACACATGTTTCCCTACCATCCTTTGCTCCCAAGTACCCAACACTTTTGCTAGCCAAGTGCAATACCTTACTTGGTTATGCCGCACTGATGACGGCTAACGAGCCAGAAACATGCATGTCTGCGGTTACCATTTCTACTCGTGACCCTATGATCCTTTTTGCGTACATGCCCGTTAATTTACCCCTTTTGTTTATCATAAGTACGCATACTTGGCACCCTTTGTGTTTCACATCCTGGGCTTGGAACGACTCAAGCACAATGAGTCCGTTTCGCCAACGTGGCGACGCTGGTCGTAGCCCCAAAATGTGGGCACAGCTAGCCGAAGGCACAAATGGCGATAGGACTCTTGTGTGAGCGTTCGTTGTTTGTGTTTTTTTTTTAGACACATGTTTCCCTACCATCCTTTGCTCCCAAGTACCCAACACTTTTGCTAGCCAAGTGCAATACCTTACTTGGTTATGCCGCACTGATGACGGCTAACGAGCCAGAAACATGCATGTCTGCGGTTACCATTTCTACTCGTGACCCTATGATCCTTTTTGCGTACATGCCCGTTAATTTACCCCTTTTGTTTATCATAAGTACGCATACTTGGCACCCTTTGTGTTTCACATCCTGGGCTTGGAACGACTCAAGCACAATGAGTCCGTTTCGCCAACGTGGCGACGCTGGTCGTAGCCCCAAAATGTGGGCACAGCTAGCCGAAGGCACAAATGGCGATAGGACTCTTGTGTGAGCGTTCGTTGTTTGTGTTTTTTTTTAGACACATGTTTCCCTACCATCCTTTGCTCCCAAGTACCCAACACTTTTGCTAGCCAAGTGCAATACCTTACTTGGTTATGCCGCACTGATGACGGCTAACGAGCCAGAAACATGCATGTCTGCGGTTACCATTTCTACTCGTGACCCTATGATCCTTTTTGCGTACATGCCCGTTAATTTACCCCTTTTGTTTATCATAAGTACGCATACTTGGCACCCTTTGTGTTTCACATCCTGGGCTTGGAACGACTCAAGCACAATGAGTCCGTTTCGCCAACGTGGCGACGCTGGTCGTAGCCCCAAAATGTGGGCACAGCTAGCCGAAGGCACAAATGGCGATAGGACTCTTGTGTGAGCGTTCGTTGTTTGTGTTTTTTTTTAGACACATGTTTCCCTACCATCCTTTGCTCCCAAGTACCCAACACTTTTGCTAGCCAAGTGCAATACCTTACTTGGTTATGCCGCACTGATGACGGCTAACGAGCCAGAAACATGCATGTCTGCGGTTACCATTTCTACTCGTGACCCTATGATCCTTTTTGCGTACATGCCCGTTAATTTACCCCTTTTGTTTATCATAAGTACGCATACTTGGCACCCTTTGTGTTTCACATCCTGGGCTTGGAACGACTCAAGCACAATGAGTCCGTTTCGCCAACGTGGCGACGCTGGTCGTAGCCCCAAAATGTGGGCACAGCTAGCCGAAGGCACAAATGGCGATAGGACTCTTGTGTGAGCGTTCGTTGTTTGTGTTTTTTTTTAGACACATGTTTCCCTACCATCCTTTGCTCCCAAGTACCCAACACTTTTGCTAGCCAAGTGCAATACCTTACTTGGTTATGCCGCACTGATGACGGCTAACGAGCCAGAAACATGCATGTCTGCGGTTACCATTTCTACTCGTGACCCTATGATCCTTTTTGCGTACATGCCCGTTAATTTACCCCTTTTGTATATATATATATATATATATATATATATATATATATATATATAACGTGAAGGTAATCGTGGAGTTGCAGTCAACGTTTGGCCAAGGTAAGTAAAGAAAACTCTTTGATTTCAGTCAAGCTTTCGAATTTATTTAATTCTTCTTCAGGACATCTGTAGTGAAGAACAATTTTTATATAATAAAGAAATATTGTTACAAATGTGATGACTTACTAATCGTGAGGTTATAAGAGAAGCGACGAATTCCGTTTGACAACATTACACTAATAAAACATTTTAAAATTCAGGTACATCACTATTAAAATACATAAAAATATATACATTTACACCATAAAACTTATTATTTTGTTCTTTTTAGTATGGAGGTTTGTCTGTAAATGATTGAATTTTAATGTGTCTTCAATTTCCTTTTTTTATATGTGTGTTTTTTATATATGGTTTTTATTTTAACACAGTAGGAGAGCAAAACATTTTAATGATTTATTTATTTAGATTTTATTATTATATCAAGTAAAATTCTGTAGTCATGAAATGCGGGATTTTAATTTCAAACATTTATTTGTTAAAATTTTATGAACGTTGTTGTGTTTTTATTTTTATTTATTTTAGTGTTATATTAACCTTTATGTTTGTAATCATGTTTTAATTTATTAATAGTTTATTTATCTTTATATTTATATATTAAAATTTTATTTTTGAAACGACAGAATGTAACAATAAATATTACTCAGCCCTTCTATATCAGATTTTCTATTAATACATGTTTCCCTTCTGTCAATTAGTGTCATTTCTAAGAATAATCGTTTCTTAAGGTTCCTTTCCCTTTCTAAAATTTTTGTTTCTTCAAATTTAAAACTATGACCATTTTTAATTGCATGTTCAGTTAGTGCGCATGCTTTATATTTATTATTTTTAATGTCACTTTTATGCGAGATGTTCCTGCTGTGTACAGTTCGGCATGTTTCCCCAATATACACCCTTTCAAAATCCGAGCAAGTGATTTCATATACAACATTTGAACTTTCTAAATTACTAAGCGGATCTTTGGTTCGGGTGTATAATCTAGAAATGGTTTTGATATTTTTCGTGCCTATTTTGAAATTTTCATAATTTTTAAATAGTTTTAAAAGTTTAGGAGTCAGTTGTGGGATTTAAGGTAAAGAACCAAAAATTGGCTGTAAAATTTCTTTAGACGAGACACCTCTCTCAATGTCAAATGTTTGTTGTTGATTGAAATTATTGCCACTTATTTTTGCAATGCACGTGGTACTGAAAATTAATTTATTTAATAATCCCAAAGGGTATGAATTATTTAACAGTATTCCTTTTAATTTAAGTAAACCTTGGTTTTTAAAGTTTGGGTGTGATAGTTTTAAAACTCTGTCTTTTAATCCCAGAATTAGGTTAATCTTAGTTCTTGGAGGGTGTTCAGAATAAAAATTCTATTACTTTAACGTATTATCTGCTACAATTCTCTTCTAAATTTACTTATAAAGTGTCTCATACAATCTACAGCTCCACTCTGATATGTCTGGACTTTATTTTCTTTTTAAATCAGATTTTCTGCTTACCACATATGCTCAATTACTTTTTCTTTATATTCGCTATACTTTTATATCAATTATACTCGATTATTTCTATCTTTTTTAATAAAAACTCAATTTTTAAAACAGAACAAAATTTAATACGTCTTTTCTCCTCAATCTCCAAAAAACAAGAGAGCGATTACAAAATCAACAACCACTGAACAATTGAAAAATTCAACAAACTTCGACTACCTATCTATCTAGTGTCTTTTACCTACTTGATAATTTTTTTACATCCTGTTACCTTTGAAATGAACTTAAAATCACATATTTATTAAACTATAATCTAAAATACTTTTCTATTTTAGGATTTTTTATTTTCATCAAAATCAATTCTATAAAAATAAATATGATGCTTTAAAATTCCAATATTGATTATTGTAAACGTAAGTAAGTTCTAATTTAATACATGATTTAAATTATTCTTAATTTAAAATTTATATGTCTTTAGCATTGATATTTTCACACACAACTTTCTTATTCTATTTAAATATGATACCTTAATTTAAATCATTATAAAACAACAATATGTATCATTATAAATTTATATAAAATCCTTTTTTTTTATTTTCAAATATTTAATTTTCTTATTTTGTTTAAAAAAAAAATCATTTAAATTTAAACTATAACAAACAACTATATGCTATTTTTTTTTACAAATAGATATGTTTTAAAACTCACATTTGATATTCTATTTACTTATATTTATTTACCCTTTTTTTAGGAAAGAAGAAAGAAAACCAAAAACTTAAATATTAACAAAATTTGAACAAACTTATACTAACTGTATGGCTTTGTATTCTACCCAGAGATCAAAATTGTCCTCGTTTAATTACTTCATAATAACTTAATTTAATTTTTTTTTATTAATTATAGCATACTACCTCATATCATCTCAATATATATATATATATATATATATATATATATATATATATATATATATATATATATATATATATATATATATATATATATATATATATATATATATTATAACATATATAACTTGCTCAGAATTATTTCATATGCTATAATAATAATAATAATAATAATAATAATATTTTTTTTAAATTTTAAATGAAATTGTAATTATGGTAAATGCAAATTAATATCTATGATTTTAAATATAATGAGTTTCTTTATATACACCTGACAATACTCATATCTCAGGGCAGAACTCAATGATTAAAAAAAAATTAAATAAATTAATTTTGATACTTATATAACTTTTTAACTCTTATGAACCAAACTACGTTATAATAATGAATTTTTAAAGGAATTTCTTAACCTTACTTTATATCTTGAACGGTAGATATTGAAATGCAATATTGAAGCTATACGTAGTGAATTAAATAAAAATAAAAAAAACTCTGAATCTAATTACAACTTGAAAAATGAAAATTATCTTACAAACTAGTGAAAAAGTGTTCAGTTAAATAGTGGAAAAGTGTTCAGTTATAGTATAAAAAGAAATAGCACACAATTTTTTTATTTCTAAATAAGAATAATGTACCGTGATTACTGAAGATCTTCCTTTATGCCTTGGCTGCATCCATTCAGGACCAATTTTGAAGATTTAAAAAGAAAATTTTCTTTGTATCTCTGGATAATTTGCTATATAATAAACTGGTAAGTTATTACTTCTTATCTGGTTATATGCTAAATTACTCTTCTTAAACTCAATAAACGTACTTCTCTGCCAATATACTGCTATGCTTCCGCTTTTCAAGACTTTATATTTACTTAAAAATCAAATTTTCTTCTTACCATTTACTTTCCATTACTTCTTCTTAACTTTGACAATTATCTTAATTTGATTCAACCTTTATTTGTTAAATAATTTACAAAAAAACTCAAAATTTTAACAGGAGAAAATTTATTACGTGTGACTTCTTTTAACATCAAAAAACAAGAGAGCGTTCAATTAATAAACAAACTAACAATTAAATTCTTCTAACAAACTGAAACTATACATATTTCCTTTTTTTTTACCTACTTGATTATATGTCCAATAAATTAAAATTTGAATACTTGATTCATTACTCTGATTTGTAGAATTTCTGTTATGTCAAAATCCTATTAGATTCATAATGAATTTACATTTTCTTATTTTCTTAACTATTGTCTAATTTACATTTAAATTACAGAATTTTTCATTTCCTCAAACGTTAAACCAATAACAAACAAATATTATGGCTTTGAAAATTGATATTGCATATTTTAAACGTAAGTATTTTTTTATTCCGTCCATGAATTAAATTATTTTATATTAGAAATTATGTATCTTTAATATTTATGTTTTAACATTTATTTTTCTTGTTTTATTTAATTGTAATTATTTAATTTAAGTTATTTCAAATTAACAATATGTATCATTAAAATTTATATATATATTTTTTTATATTTAATTTTCTTGTTTTACTTAAATGTGATTATTTTAATTTAAATTATGTCAACTAATTAGATAAATTTTTAAAATAGATATATATTTTATTCGATTTTCTTATTTTGATTTTCCCTTTTTTAGGAATAAAGAGAATAATTCTTAAAATACTGAAGAAAATTAGAACGAATTATACAAATTCTAAGTCTTTGTACTCCACCCTGGGATCAAGAATATTTTCCTTTTTTTTTTTTATTTAATCATTATTTTATTAAATATAGCATATAATCTCATATCATCTCAATATATATATATATATATATATATATATATATATATATATATATATATATATATATATATATATATGGCTGTCCCGGAAACCATAGACAAACAAAGCATGCGTCGAACAATGATTCCATACTTAAGCATTGTCAATCGTTTTTATTTCCAACAAAAGAACAAGCAATATTGAATATTATTTTTTTACTCATATATATTCAACGGAAGTATTTTGACTCATGGATCAATTGACTTTAATCGAACAATTATTAATGCACAAAAGCTGGTCACCCCATCCTCTGCCCAACCATACCAAACGATCTTTTGGAAAGAAAAGAAAGGACACGGTACTCAAGCTACTCGGCACCATAACTTTTTTAAAAGTTGGTATATCGGACCAAGCTTATAGCCACAAACTCAGTTTCTACAGACAAACATATTTGTTCTCATGTTAGTATTAAAATGCTTTCCAAAGCCTATGTATGTATGTACATTCCAAAGCCTAAGTAACACATCAGACAATCCAAAAGTTCCAGTTTTCTGTTTAAGAATGCTAACATTGGCACACTTTTCTGGCTCACGGTTTATGGAAGCGGGAACGGATAGCGCAGGCCACGGTCAAAGGCCAGTAAGGCCATCAAGGGATGACTGGAAGCTAGCTACCGAAATAACCAGACCTGCAAAAATCAGATGGGCTATCAGCACATTCCATCCATTCAAAACACCGGCAATGGATGGAATATACCCAGCCCTAATTCAGAAGGGGCTGGAAGTAATTATAACACATCTGTGTAAAATCTTTAAGGCTTGTTTGGCCTATAGATTTATACCAGCTGTGTGGCAGAAGGTGGAAGTCCTATATCTCCCTAAAGTGGGGAGGATGACGGACCAAACAACCAAGTCATACAGACCGATAAGTCTATCGTCATTCGTAGCAAGAACGCTGGAGAGACTGTTCGATAGATATATAAGGGACGAAATCTTAACGGTGAATCCATTAAGTGATCGTCAATATGCATACCAGCGGGGAAAATCCACAGACCTAGCGCTGGATGACCTAAACAGGCTAATATCAAAGTCAATTGAAGACAAAGAAGTAGCCCCAGCGGCGTTTATTGACATCGAAGGAGCCTTCAGTAATGTGGGGAAGTTTCTGGGCACAGTCTCAGAGCGGATGCAGTCCGCAATGAATATGGTGTACAAGTGGTGCAAGGATGAAGGCCTAACAGTCAATCCACAAAAAGCATCAGTTGTCCCTTTCACTAATAAAAAAGTGTTAAAAGGCTTAAAACCAATAATGCTCAAAAACGTACTGGTTCCAATGGCCACAGAAGCCAAATACCTGGGTGTGGTGTTTGACCAGAGGCTATCATGGAAGCAACACATTCAAAAGGTCACACATAAAGCTACAATAGCCCTTGGTAGGTGTAGACAATTATGTGGCAAGAACTGGGGATTGAACCCCAAAATGAACCGATGGTTGTATACACAAGTCATTAAAACAATGTTAATCTATGGTTCGGTGGTGTGGTGAAGTAGAACGCAGCAATCCGGGGTGATCAGGCAGCTGGAAAGCATTCAAAGGCAGGCATGTCTGAATGTTACAGGTGCCATGGGAACCACCCCAACGGACGCACTACAGGTTCTACTCAACCTACTGCCATTGCACATTTATATTCAGGGCGAGGCTATGGCAACTGCTCACAGACTGCTACAAGGCCAGGCCCCCATTACCTTATTAAAAGTGTCACGGGTCAAAATTTACTATAGTAACTAACGAAATTGCTTACCTTAATTTGTTATCATTGTAGTGTTTATTCAAGTAAGAAATCGGTTGATTTAAGTTGTTTATAGTTAGTTATCAATTTATAAATATATTCAGTAGTTGCTAAAATCGATTTTATTTGTTATTATGGTTTGAATTATTGACATTTCATTTACATCTGTCTTGTAAGCGCAACTTCGTTCTTTTGTCAATAGTCCGACGGTAGTGTATTGCAGCCAATGATCAGTCGCATTTTTAACTTTATTGTTAGTATCAAAAATAAATAGGGAAACTAAGTAATGTTGGGTTATTTATTGTTAGTTAATTAAAATAATAAGATTAAATGTATCAGATAACCTCTGTTTGTTCATGAGTGGCTGGCTGAATTAACCATGGTTATTGTCAGTATCGTAGTAGAGGCCATCATGTTTCGTACTGAAGTGTGTCAAATCTAAGTGAAGTTTGATAATCGAAGTCCCTCTTTCTTTTTGACTCCTGTCTCTCGTAGTGAACGCGTGTTAATCAGAAAATTTTTGGGAACTTGATTGCATCCCTGTACATCGGGGGCGACGTAGGTTGGATTTGTGTAATTAAGTTCCATCTGTCTCCATCGAAAACTGTGTAGAAGGTATTTTGCTGGATTTTGGTGAATTTGTTGGAGATTTCGGCTTGTCCGGATTTTTATTGAGATTTTCTATTGGTAAGTAAGTCATGCTTCAGTATTCATGTGATTATTTGATCTTTATGTTCCTTTTTGTCCCTTATGAAACAGACAGTAGCGGGGTCTGGTATTTTTGGAACCTTTCCTTTTTTTTTTGGATAACCATCGTGGTTGGAGCTTGTACGACATTGCATTTAGCAGCGAGGAAATTGTTTTCTTTTGTCCTAAAACTTACCCAACTATCAACTGGGATATCGTCTCACGAAAAAAGAACCCTATTTTGTTTTAAATAGGTAAGTTATATAATTACGTTTTAATAATTTAATGACGCCATATAATCAATTTTTGGTTAAAATTCCTATTTTATATGAATATTTCTTTTGTATCGTCCACAGGGTTTTATTTTGTTTAACTAGACTCCTTTTAGTTTTTTTTTACTATCGAAATTGATTTTTGTACTATTACGAATTAATTTTATGTGAACTTTGATCTAAAGTTATAGTTATAATTTTGTAAGGACTAGCCAGTAAAAATTAAGTTTGTTAAGCACATTTTGATTATTAGTTTTGGTCATTAATTATAAATTCAGTAAAATCCGCTTCTAAATGTTGTAAAACTCATTTAAATTCACTTTTGTTCTTTCATTGTTATACAAGTATCAGTTAATATGTCTAAATTGTATTTAAGTCAGTAAAGTAGAGTAATGTTATTAAATCAGATTAATTCAAGGAGTCATTCAAATCTTTTTAACCTAATGTTAATGCTTAATTACGATTTTAGGGTTTTTAGTTACCGGCTACATTTTTAGTTACGGGCATAAGTCTTGGATATAGGCTTCTTTTGTAAGTAGGCCTGATACTTGGTTCGAGCATACGTTTTGTGTTTGGTGTAGCCTTTTGGTTTTGGATAAGGCTTGATTTTGGAACCGACCCAAGTATAAGACCAGCCGAGGACTGCGAAAATTTATCAATTAAACAGATAAGCTATATTAGTCTTAAGTCGTAACTAGTTAGTTAAGAGTTAGTTTTTCTTATACCTTTTTTTTCATATTGCGTGTGATCACACATATTTAAAATTCTCTTTTAATATTATTCATTTATTAATTCTTTGTTATATATAAATATTGTTAGCGTTGTCAAGCGCGAGACTTGACAGTTGTGAAAATTTAAAAAATTGTTCATTAAAGAAGAGTCTAGTTGACATTTTGGTTTTATTTAGCTCGCTTATCGTTATTTTTAGTTGTTGTGAAATTTAATTGGAACCGTTAAATATTCTAAATTTACTTGATTATCTCCAGTGGGTGAAGTAGTGCCTGGAACATCAGGGGTTTCCGATTTTAACCGTCTAAATCGGTGGCGCGACTCACTAGTATTTGTTACTTACCTCTACGGCTGAGCTGGGCACTAATTTGCCAGTAGAGAGACCACTACCGAACTCAGCTGGAGTTGTATTTGCTTTAGTTAAATTTCCTTATTTTTCTAAATTTGATTTTTGTTTTTAAATTCATTAAAATACGTGGCAAATTTTTGGCGCCCAACGTGGGGCATATATTTGTTTAATTGGGCGAGTAATTGATAGTTTTTTTTTTTGTTTATTATCGCGTTTATATAAGTGAGCTAAGTAGTAACTTTTTTTATATATATTTTAATTATTGGCGTTATTAACATCTGATCACACCAAACGTGAAACGATTTACATAGTTGCATATTTTCTTATGTTTTTTTTTATATATATATCATTGGTAAGTTATTTAACATTATCCATCGTTGCTAACTGATACCGAACCACAAGTTGTTGATTATTTGTTGAAAAGTTTGTAGTTGTCACTTATTCGTTTATTGTTGAATTTTGGTGAATTGTCGTTATTTTAATCGTATACTATGGAGTATAAAATGGATATTTCATACCTTAATAAGGACATGTTGGTTCATGAGCTTTTAGTCCGTGGGATTTTAGTTGATTCACAGCCAACGGTCGATCAGATGAGGATGGCCCTGCGGCCAATTTTAAAGATGGAGAAAGCGGGTACTTTCACGAGACCCCCATATACAGTAGCAGATGTTAAGGGTGAGTTAGAGTCAATTCGTAGGTTGTTGTCAGAGGAAACGGTTCTTACGCTGGAAGGTGAAAATATCGATAGGAAATATAATTCTTCGTTGTCGAAACTAGTCCATATCTACCATCGTACCCAACGCATTCCGGAGTCTGGATTAACAATTGAGGAGAAGACGGAGAGGGATAAGTTGTTGGTGGAGGTGATAGCTGCCCTAGATTCCCTTGATATTGCTGCTAAGTGCAATCCGGAGCCTAGTCATATTGTCCACGATTTAGATGAGAAATCTTCACCTGTTCATTATACTCAAATGAAACCTTTAAATTTAGAAAAATGGAATGTGAAGTTCACCGGGGATGCTAAGTCTTCTGTTTATAATTTCCTGGATAGAGTTCGAGAACTTCAAATAGCTCGTAACATCACTGAGGAACAGTTATTTTCCAGTGCCATAGATCTTTTCTCCGGTAAAGCATTAACCTGGTTTAGAGCCAACATTGATAGGTTTGGAGATTGGCAAAGTTTGTCAGATTTGTTATTACGTCACTTTGAACCACCCGATTATCGTGCTAGGCTTTTTAAAGAAATCTTAGAACGAACCCAAGACACCACCGAGGGTATAATTGATTATTTGTGTTGTATGAAAGCGTTGTTTCGGCGTCATGGTAGTCTTACTCCAGAGTTGCAATTAGACCTCTTAATAAGGAATCTATCCCCATTCTATATTACTCAATTGCCTGTTGTTCGAACCATCGAGGAGTTAGAGGAAGAGTGCATGAAATTAGAAACGAAGAAGTATAGGGTAGAAAATTATGTGCCACCTTCCCGTAAAAGAAATCAATTTGTCGAACCTGACTTTGCTTTTGTGGAGGTACAACCTATTCGGGAGAACCCCGATCTTCAACAGTCGGGAATAGGTAGAGTTGACACGACTATTAGTAGAGCTAATCGTTCTTCCAGTGTTCGAATTTGTTGGAATTGTCGAAACCCCGGACACGTCAATAGGAATTGTCCCAACTCTGGGAAGGTTTATTGTTATCGATGTGGTGCCCCTAACGTTACCATTAAGAATTGTTTGAAATGTAAACAGCAGGGAAACGGATCCCGGGAGAATCGTTAGGTCGTGACCTTTTCTCCCAGTGCCGTATTAACACGACCAATTCGTCAGTAAATGTAGTAGACAACTGTACCGTCACCCCTGAAACCACCACCGACAAGTGGTACGCTAGGATGTTATCGAAGGTTCAGGACAACCCCTTAAAGTATCCGTTATGGCGTGTACAAAATGGTGCCCTTTATAAGTTCGTGAAGTCTGGTATTCCTAATTCGTCGCCTCTTTCAAACGATTGGAAATCAGTGGTGCCTAAAGACCAACGCGGCCCCATTCTACAACGCTGTCATGAGTTACCATCTGCCGGACACGTAGGCGTAAATAAGACCTTTGGGAAAATCTACCATAACTTTTACTGGCCCAAAATGAAAATTGATGTGTCTAGGTATGTTCGTCGTTGCAAGAGTTGTGCTCAGAATAAAGTTGAGCAGGAAGCACCAGCTGGGTTGATGGGCGATCGTCCTGTAATATCCGAACCCTTCCAGGCAATAAGTCTAGACTGCATTGGACCTCTTCCTAAATCGAAAAAAGGCTACCAGTATATTCTAGTTGTTTCTGATAATTACAGTAAGGCAGTCTTCTTATATCCGTGTCGAACCGCTACTGCCAAAGACTTGACAGAAATTATGGAAGGTTTCTTTTTGTTGTATGGTGCACCCATGACTTTAACTTGCGATAACGGTGTCCAAATGAAATCGAACGAATTCCGGAGATTGTGTGAGAAATATAATATCAGAATGTTCTTTACTGCACATTACAATCCACGCGCTAACCCCACAGAACGGCACAATAGAGTTATTAAGACCATGTTACGTACCTTTGTAAAGCAAGACAACCACCGGACTTGGGATGAACATCTTAATGAAATTGGCTGCGCAATTAGGACAACACCGAGTGAAACCACTAAATATAGTCCATACTTTATTCTTTTTGGTAGGGAACACAAACTTTATGGAACGGATTACGAGGATAAACTTCGGACGGACCCAATCGAAATCAATGATTATGCTAAAAACCGTCGTGAGAGCTTCGCGAAGTTATATCAGCAAGTTCGACAGCGTATAGAGTCCGCAAGAGAGCAAAATGCAAATCGGTATAATCTGCGACGTAGACCTCTATCTTTTAGTTGTGGGGATAAAGTTTGGAGAAAGAATAAAGTCCTGTCTGATGCTCTGAAATTCTATTCGGCAAAATTAGCGCCAGCGTATCTTGGTCCTTTTGTTGTAAAGCGTAGGTGTGGTTCTTGGTCCTATGAACTCCAGGATGAATTAGGGAATTCGAAAGGTATTTGGCATGTACAGGATTTGAAGCCTTTTTATGAATCACTCGCTCCAGACGACAATTCCTTGTAGTATGTTTGAATCTTTGGTTGTTTCTCTTTTGTGATTTTCGTTATTTCTCTTATTGTTCTCACTTTTCTGTTTGGGGTTTTGTTTTGGCGGCCTTGTGGCTGGAGGCCTTAGAATTTCACCACCCGAGGATACTCCAGGCGGAGCGGGTAAAAGTCCCCTAACCTTAACACTTCTGGGTTCAAGTTTCGTTATACCTTGGGTTGTTTTACTGTTATTCCATCTTACCTATCGTCACTTGAATCCAACCTTTTCAACAATTTCATCGTTGATTTCTTGTTTCGGCCTTGTGGCTGGAGGCCTTAGAATTTCACCACCCGAGGATACTCCAGGCGGAGCGGGTAAAAGTCCCCTAACCTCAACACTTTTTGGATTCAAGTTCGTTACTTTGGGTTGTTTTATTGTAATCCCATCTTACCCGTCGTCACTTGAATCCAACCCTTTCAGCAAGTCCATCGTTGATTTCTACCTAACCTTAACACTTTCTGGATCCAAATTTCGTTCTGCCTTAGTAAACTTATCTTTACCATTATCTATATTTAGTTACATCGTTTTCCTGCTTGTTTGGCTTTAGAATGACCTTATGGTTTTGGCTTTATTTGTAGTGGTTCTACGGCACGTTTTGTGTGGATTTCGAGGCCAAACCTTTTATTTTCCGACCGGGCCATTGGTTGTTGAGTGCCCGGTGGAAAAACCATTTGTTGGGATTTATTGAGGGAATTTTCAGTCTGTTTGGCAGGAACTTAGGTTTTGTAAACTTATGGTATCTTTCGTTATTTGGATTCAAACCTTGTCAACACGACCATCGTTGACCCTTTTGTGCCTTGTGGCTGGAGGCCTTAGAATTTCACCACCCGAGGATACTCCAGGCGGAGCGGGTAAGAGTCCCCTAACCTTAACACTACAGGATTCGGAATTTCTGTTATCTGTTTTCCATCGTATCTTATTTCTAGTCTCCGAATCCATATTATCTTACGTTACTTCCATCAGTAATTGTATTGTGTGCTTCCATCAGCATTTCTAGTATGCTACCGTCTCTTTCCTCCTCCCAAGTTTTCTTTTTTTGTGTTATTGATCACTGTGTTACCCTATTTGTGTCTGGAGCGAGGATTAGGCATACCGTACCTGAATTTGGTACCCTACGAGTTCATAGTTTAGGGGTAATGTTGTTGTTGGGTTTGTGTTGTGGATATTAGTCCAGTTTAGTTTGGATGTTGGTCTGGTTTAGTGTCCTTTTTGCGATTTGGTACTAGGAGTACGTTAGGATTGTTAATTTTGTTATTTTGTTAGTCCCTAGGTTGTTAGGGAATTACGTTAGTTGGGGGGGTTTCTGTTTTTTTTTCCTGTGGTTTTTAGTCTGGGGTGAACTTTATTACTTTGGGTCCCTTCAGGTCCCGGGCTTCGGCCCAAAATGTCCCTCCGTGTTACTTTGCTTTATGGCCTTAGGCTCCGGTGGGTGCTGGGGCTGCACGGGGTGTCGCCTTAAGTGGAACCGCATTGGTTACGCTCCGTCAGTGGGAGGTGGATTGCTCGCCGGCAGGGACCCGAGGGAAAACTGTCACTATGCGGGGGTTCACTACTGCTGTCAGAGTCAGATGACCTTGCGGGGCCTCCCGTGGAAGTCTCAGCAGTACCGGAATCTTTGATACCTTTTTAACTTGTCCCTTTGTTGTTCACCGGCGGAGGTCCAGAAGTGGGTGTGGATTGTGTTCGTTGGCTGCTGGGTGAGAGGGCTTTGTACACTGTACGGTGTGAGGTCCAGGGGTGTGTAACCATGACGCGTTTAACATCCTTCGCGAGGTCGCCCCTGGAAGTGTGCATTGCTTCCGCTTACCTAAGTGGACTTCGAATGTGGTCCACCGAAATGGAAGGACCAATGTCGTTTCAGTTTGGCGCAGCTTTATTGCACTGGGTGCTGTTGTTCCCGAGTATTACTCAAAATTTTTGTTTTTTTTCTCCTTCTTTGGGTTTTGAGGTGTAGTTAGTTCGTATTTTCTTACGAAATGGTATATGGCGTTTTATTAGTTTTATTGTTAGGCTTGTTGTCCCTTTTTATCGTGATCGTTGGCTCATTTAGCACTATTGCGTTATCGTCGAAAATCTTCGGTAGATTTTCTCCTTTCTTAGGGGAGGGGATGTTGTCACGGGTCAAAATTTACTATAGTAACTAACGAAATTGCTTACCTTAATTTGTTATCATTGTAGTGTTTATTCAAGTAAGAAATCGGTTGATTTAAGTTGTTTATAGTTAGTTATCAATTTATAAATATATTCAGTAGTTGCTAAAATCGATTTTATTTGTTATTATGGTTTGAATTATTGACATTTCATTTACATCTGTCTTGTAAGCGCAACTTCGTTCTTTTGTCAATAGTCCGACGGTAGTGTATTGCAGCCAATGATCAGTCGCATTTTTAACTTTATTGTTAGTATCAAAAATAAATAGGGAAACTAAGTAATGTTGGGTTATTTATTGTTAGTTAATTAAAATAATAAGATTAAATGTATCAGATAACCTCTGTTTGTTCATGAGTGGCTGGCTGAATTAACCATGGTTATTGTCAGTATCGTAGTAGAGGCCATCATGTTTCGTACTGAAGTGTGTCAAATCTAAGTGAAGTTTGATAATCGAAGTCCCTCTTTCTTTTTGACTCCTGTCTCTCGTAGTGAACGCGTGTTAATCAGAAAATTTTTGGGAACTTGATTGCATCCCTGTACATCGGGGGCGACGTAGGTTGGATTTGTGTAATTAAGTTCCATCTGTCTCCATCGAAAACTGTGTAGAAGGTATTTTGCTGGATTTTGGTGAATTTGTTGGAGATTTCGGCTTGTCCGGATTTTTATTGAGATTTTCTATTGGTAAGTAAGTCATGCTTCAGTATTCATGTGATTATTTGATCTTTATGTTCCTTTTTGTCCCTTATGAAACAGACAGTAGCGGGGTCTGGTATTTTTGGAACCTTTCCTTTTTTTTTGGATAACCATCGTGGTTGGAGCTTGTACGACATTGCATTTAGCAGCGAGGAAATTGTTTTCTTTTGTCCTAAAACTTACCCAACTATCAACTGGGATATCGTCTCACGAAAAAAGAACCCTATTTTGTTTTAAATAGGTAAGTTATATAATTACGTTTTAATAATTTAATGACGCCATATAATCAATTTTTGGTTAAAATTCCTATTTTATATGAATATTTCTTTTGTATCGTCCACAGGGTTTTATTTTGTTTAACTAGACTCCTTTTAGTTTTTTTTTACTATCGAAATTGATTTTTGTACTATTACGAATTAATTTTATGTGAACTTTGATCTAAAGTTATAGTTATAATTTTGTAAGGACTAGCCAGTAAAAATTAAGTTTGTTAAGCACATTTTGATTATTAGTTTTGGTCATTAATTATAAATTCAGTAAAATCCGCTTCTAAATGTTGTAAAACTCATTTAAATTCACTTTTGTTCTTTCATTGTTATACAAGTATCAGTCAATATGTCTAAATTGTATTTAAGTCAGTAAAGTAGAGTAATGTTATTAAATCAGATTAATTCAAGGAGTCATTCAAATCTTTTTAACCTAATGTTAATGCTTAATTACGATTTTAGGGTTTTTAGTTACCGGCTACATTTTTAGTTACGGGCATAAGTCTTGGATATAGGCTTCTTTTGTAAGTAGGCCTGATACTTGGTTCGAGCATACGTTTTGTGTTTGGTGTAGCCTTTTGGTTTTGGATAAGGCTTGATTTTGGAACCGACCCAAGTATAAGACCAGCCGAGGACTGCGAAAATTTATCAATTAAACAGATAAGCTATATTAGTCTTAAGTCGTAACTAGTTAGTTAAGAGTTAGTTTTTCTTATACCTTTTTTTTCATATTGCGTGTGATCACACATATTTAAAATTCTCTTTTAATATTATTCATTTATTAATTCTTTGTTATATATAAATATTGTTAGCGTTGTCAAGCGCGAGACTTGACAGTTGTGAAAATTTAAAAAATTGTTCATTAAAGAAGAGTCTAGTTGACATTTTGGTTTTATTTAGCTCGCTTATCGTTATTTTTAGTTGTTGTGAAATTTAATTGGAACCGTTAAATATTCTAAATTTACTTGATTATCTCCAGTGGGTGAAGTAGTGCCTGGAACATCAGGGGTTTCCGATTTTAACCGTCTAAATCGGTGGCGCGACTCACTAGTATTTGTTACTTACCTCTACGGCTGAGCTGGGCACTAATTTGCCAGTAGAGAGACCACTACCGAACTCAGCTGGAGTTGTATTTGCTTTAGTTAAATTTCCTTATTTTTCTAAATTTGATTTTTGTTTTTAAATTCATTAAAATACGTGGCAAAAGGCAAAAAGCAAGCAGAGTTATACAATAGGGTTAAGGCAGATCAAATAATGAGTATGCCTCAGGACAGGATAGTCCCCAGGTATAACTTTGAGATAAACTTTCGAGTAGAAATACTGAAAAGGGACTCATGGAACAATGGCCCCCCAATCCAAGGGGAGTCAATTTGGTATACCGACGGCTCAAAGACTGAGAAAGGCACAGGGTCAGGTATATACAGTAGAGGACACAGGATAAAAGTCCAACTTAGTCTAGGTGCGTATGCCACAGTGTTTCAGGCTGAAGTAACGGCCATACAACACTGTGCAACGGAGATCGTAAGTCAGGGTATAACGGGTAAAACCGTAGTCATATACTCGGACAGCCAAGCAGCTCTAAAGGCGATAGTCTCAGCACAAATAAGCTCACAGCTGGTGTGGGACTGCGTTAGGGCCCTGACACATGCCGCAAGTCAAAATTCTCTGACACTGGCATGGATACCAGGACAATCAGGGTTTTGAGGCAATGAGAAGGCTGATGAACTGGCCCGTGCGGGAGCTAATACCCCAATGATTGGCCCGGAACTATTCGGCGGAGTTGCTGACACATTTAGAAAGGCAGCCATTGAGAAATGGAGGCTAGAGAAGGCCCAGGAGTAGTGGGAAAAATCACCGGGCAAGCGACAAGCCAAAGTCTTCATAAAGGGACACTCGGCGAAGTTTACTGCAGAGCTGCTATCACAAAGGCGAAACGATGTCAGAATGATTGTCAGTCTCTTGACAGGACATTGTAGGCTCAAGAAACACATGAGTCAGTTGAACTTAGCAGATGAAGACATCTGTCGATACTGCCAAGAGGAGGAGGAGACCGCATTTCATGTCCTATGCCAATGCGAAGGCCTTGCAAGGACGCGGTATCTAGTACTGGGAGAGGAGAAACCGTCTGCCCCAAGTTATGCGGAGTGGCCACTGTCAAGGCTATTAAGTCTCATTAAGAGGGCAGGGCTGGACAAGGTTCTCTAATCCTATTCTTGAGATAATGGGTGGTCACAATAGATCTGCAAAGGTCGCAGTGATACAGGCTAACAGCCAACCCAATAAACATCTAAAAAAAATCCAGTTTTCTGTAATTCAATTCCCACAAATTTCGTCACAAAGTTGAAACAAAGAAGTCACACTTTTTTAAAACAAAAGTTGCAAATAACAATCTACCTACACCCGAATAAAACTCCTACGAAGAAATTTAAAAAATAAAAACCGCTATAACAAATTTCCAAAACTTGGTCTCAGCTCTCAGCCAATGATAAATCCATTACTGCACAATCACCAATGGATGAAACGTCGCCATTGGTATCACGTGCGGTTGTCATTTAGACCGTGGAATCTGCAGCTAATAATACCGGTTTAGAAACATCCAACAAAGTGAAACGCAGTGCTGTGGAAATTCTTTCGTCTGAAATATAATCGGCTAATAAAAATACTAATAAATTTGTTGCGCCTATAAGGTCGAAGGAGAAGATAAAACCCAAATCTGGCAACTCATCCCCCATCACAGCATTTAATGTCACAAATTCTCTCGAAACCGCGAAAGAATTTATAGCAACTCACTCTCCGCTTTTGTTCTCAACTATGAACAAGTAGGTACTTCTGCTTTTAAGTAATATCAGTAACTCAGTAGAACCTGTCGCTGTTGCAAAAGAATGTACCACTTGGGTAACAAACTTGTTTGCGGAAATTTATTCTCGCTTGAAAGACAAAAAAAATAACTATTTTGAAAAAGAAGATTTTCGTTTATCTCGACTAGTACTCGTGACGTCGTTCGCGTGGCGTGTGATTGTTGTATAAGAATTTCTCCCCTCACCCCGTTAAAGAAATGGTAAAAAAAATTTTATACACCAGATGTTAAGTTAAAAGAAGACAAATAAATCTGTGAAAACCGCATTCGAATCGGATCAGTAGTTTTCATGTAATGCGCGCACAAACATAGACAGACAAAAAAAATCTAACTACATTTTTGGGAGTTATTTCGATGTATCCGCAACGTCGTTCGCGTGGAGTGTTGATTTTTGTATAAAAATTTCTTTTCTCACCCCGTTACACGGGTGGGGGAAGAAAGTTTTATACACGAGATGTTAAGTTAAAAGAAGACAAATACGTCTGTGAAAACCGCATTCGAATCGAATAAGTAGTTGTGTGATGCGCGCACAAACATACAGACAGACAAACAAAAAACTAACCACATTTTTGGGTTCTATTTCGATGTAGTAACACCCCCTGCCAATTATTTTTTCAATATCTTTAATGTACAGAATTTTCATTTCTACAGCTTTATTATATGTATAGAATATGACACTGACCCCTTACAGCTTACTCAGTAAGTTTTGTTAATTTCCTCATTTCCTTATTTTGTTTTATTTTTTCAAATTTAATTCCATCATAAAGTGAAATATCGACGGATTTTTTCAGCGTTTAGCCATACTACAAATCAAAATAGCAAAATATTGTCCGACATTATAGGTAGGTATACCTTCGGAAGACAAATTTGTAGCTATATCAGCCTGCTAGGACGGCCCTGCCTTTAGTTATATTATACACAATAATTTCGAATGTAGATGAAATTCAATGTTAAACTTAATAATTTTAAACTTTAAAAAAACTAACTTACAGTATCAATAATGTTACTAATTCACTTATTCAAATTACTAGTTTTGTAGATATATATAAATTTTGCTTGGTAGTTTAACAGTCCTTCAAATAAATTTTCTCAATGATGGCTCTTCAATAAGGTTTAAAATAAATTCTGGAGATGTGATGCAGTGCTTTCTATACGTGTTTGGCATAGGAAGTCGTCGATTTCACTTATGGCAGCGATCATTATCCTATAATGTTCAAAAACCTTTTGGCTTTTACTAAAATTGTATTAATACCTCAATGTCAGAATGCGAAATAATCGAAGACATAAAAGAATCTAATTTTATCAAGATTATATTTCACCAAGCATTGTAGTAATATTTTTTGACTTGAAACAAGCATTTAACACATGCTGAAAATTTAAAATTATTGGGAAGTTACATTCATGGAATATTCGTGGTCATTGTCCTTACTTCGTAAAAAACTTTTTAAAGAATAGATATTTCTCAGTACCTAAGAGTTCACAATTTTCTCTTCGGTAATACCGTAGAAGAAAATGGAACCCCCTGAAGGATTCGTAATCAGTAATCATTCTAACATTGTTTTTATCGCAAGAAATAATATCATTAAAAACTTAAAGAAACCTTTAAAAGGTAAAGAAAAATGACAACTATTTTACAAGACTACCCGATATAGAGAGAACAGTGGTCCTATGAAACTGGCTTTGATTTTTCAGTTACCAAAACTATTGATATGGAATTTTCCAAACTATCGTCCATAGACTTACCGTCGTAACAACTGTATAATAAGAGACTAATGTTCAAAGCAATAGTCTGACACAAAACTATCTTGGAAATAACATATCAAACAATTGCTACTATATTGTAATAAAAGACTTAACGTGATAAAATCAAAAGCTGGGGGGACCATCTTGCCATGTTAGCAACTGCGTGCAGAACACTAATCAGATCTAAGATTGATTATGGATCCATCGCCCATATATCTGCATCGAAATCAACCTTAAAACCACTTGACACTATTCATAATACGGTCCTAAGAAAAGCATTGGGTGCTTTTCGAACGCCTCCTATAGAAAGTACTTATTCTGAAACTGGTGAACCGTCTTTGCAACAGCGACGAATGTATTTAACCTTATCACATGCATTATCCGTAACTGCAGTTATAAATAAATCTTTGGACAATAATACAGTTACCAATAAATATAAGTACTACTTCGACGAGAAAAGACGTGTATCTAAGCTTAAGATGCTTCAAAAGAATCCAAACATATCTGCCGCACTTAAACATAGAATTCCTGGATGTTTATTCATTAGATCTTGATCATCCACCTCCTAGATTATTAACATACCTGAAATTCACACCAATTTACATCAATCTAATAAATTTGACACAAAAACTACTACTATCAAAACGTTTGAAACGCCATTGTAAATCAACGCTACCAAAACTATACCAAAATATATACCGATGCCTCAAAACCTGACAAAGGAGTTGGCGCGGCAGTGGTAACTCCTACCAATGACCTTAAATAAAAAATTCCTTCTGATACTAATGTTTTTTCTGCAAAACTATATGCATTATACAAAGCAATCCAATGTATTACTTCCTCTAATTCTTCTGTCCTAGGTCTATGCGAATGTGCTGCTAACATATGTCCTAAACGTTTTGGCTCAAGCATTTGTGCATTATTCTAAAATAAAAGTTATCATAGAGTTATGTGGATCGAGTGTGAGCAATTAAGTTTTAAACTTCCCAGAAGCATGCAACTACGGATAGAATAAAATAAAACGATGTTTATTAGTTAGAATACTTATTAATCAACAATAACAAAACGAGTATTGTCAATCATACGAATTCTTTGAGACGGAGCGGAGCGATTTATAATTTACTCGAAATACATAGACTTTCCACACCATAGGGGTAACAGTGCAAAGTAGTGCGGGTAATTTTACGTTACATAACATAAAGAGATCCTAACATAACATAAAAAGATACTGACTAATGATTGGGTCACATTTGAACAATTCTTGAATATTAATATTGGAATTACTAATTCTATTTAAACTAAGTAATCAACATTTGAAAATAAAAAACTGCTTAATTGTGTAACTTCATAAATTCCCACTGAAGAGATTATAACCCTTAGCTAGGTCAATTGAGTTCGTGGTTTTTTAGCAGTTTTACCAGTCCTTCTCAAACATAAAATAATAGGGCGCCAGAGTACAAACAAGCAAATAACACTCAAACACTAGTTTAAATGATTTATTTTTAAAAAGTCAGTAAATATCAAGATTAAATTTTAGTTCGAAAATTAATTTAAACTCTTATCTTTTTTTGATTCTTCGGAAAGGATTCCCTTGGACAAATTTCTTCCTGGGATGAACTGAATAATCTTCGGTAATTACAAAATAAATTTCTTTCTGAGATGAACTGAATAATCTTCGGTAATTTCAAAATAAATTTCTTCCTGGAATGAACTGAATAATCTTTGGTAATTTCAAAATAAATTTCTTCCTGGGATGAACTGGGATTTAAATCGAAATTCGGCTTTCGTTTCTCAAAATGGCGGACAGCTCGAACTCGCTTCCAAATAAAATTATTAGCTCCTACGTAGGTCTCCTCACAAATGTGGCAATAACCCTAATAATGAAATTAATAATCAGAATTCCATCCCTTAATGAATTACAATCAAGTGGAATCACTTTCTGTTTTTTCCATATTATTGAGAATAAATTAATTTTAAATACACGTGTAAATTCAATCAATGATCACAAAAACTGGTGTTTGGCGAAAGTGAAACTACTATAAATTAGATGTTAGTAATATTTAAAAAAATCACCTCAATTTGAGAAATTTATACAAATAAAATTATTAAATCGAAAAGATTATCCATCCTCAAATGTGGTGGTTTATGACATAAACGAAAACTCAAAATCATTCCACATATATAAATATGGATTGATTTTGAGTTTTCGTTTATGAAATAAAATTATTAACTGAAACAATAAAATTAACTTACTTGTATTGAGGAGTAGTTAGTACGAAGGAGACAGATATTAAAATAAAAGCAAAAATCTATAGTAACGAAAAAAAAAAGACTTCAAATATCAGTCAAACTTGTCTTAAAGATATAATCACGGCGAAAACATTAAAATAAATCTCACCGAATATGGTGGATTTCAGTACTAACACGATCCGATAGATCGTTACAATATAGAGATCAATATAGAAGAAATCCTCCAAAATATTCATTGCCATAAATTACATACAAATATGCCATCTTCAAAACTAGTGCAAGGACTGCAAGGTATAATTAGGAAAATAAATAAACGATATTTGGTTTTAAGGGAAAAAGAATTGCTGTAATATTTATTACTTTCTATTAGTGAAGCTATCTTTATACTGTGCACAAACAGTCCAGGGAAATAAGTTTTACTCGTGACTTTGAATAATCCAGGTATCTGGAAAATTTTTTAGTTATTATATACCTATACAATGAAAACCTACCAGTTTCCAACCACAAGTTCAGTGCCATTATTTTTTTATAAACAAATTAAGGCCAAAATTGACATTTTTTCACTTTTTTATTTATAAATCTGGGAGTAATTAATTTTCAAAAAGTTAAATGTAACTTTCTTTTAGAGCATAAAAAAGCAACAAAATGGTGGTTTATAAAAGTCAAAAAAATAATTTGTTGCTTAGATAATTGCAAAAAAGCAGCAAAATTAAAAATTATCAATAACTATTTTAAACATTAATCTACAATATTGCTATTAAGTCCAGAGTAGAGTCCTATAAAACTGAACAAACCCTCAAAATTTCATATTGATCCATCAATTAGTTTAAAAGTTATTCAATTTGTTTATCCCAGACACAATTTTTTTGCAGTAACAAAAGTCATAAAATGATAATGCTAGAACAATTCTACCGGTTGCATTTTAAAGAGTTGTTTTACGAATTTGGGCCACAAAAATTTGAAAAAAAAATATTTTTAAAATATATTTTTAATAAAGATCTAAATTGCAAGATTATTGTAATTTGACACTTATACACTTTTAGAAAAACTTTTTAACTATTGAACGTAAAAAAAATTCAGGTTCGAAAAGCTGCTATTTCCAGATACCTGTATTATTCCAAGTCACCAACATGTTTTTCTTTACTTATTTCCCTGGAGTAATAGAAAAATTTGTTAATTAGACAAATAAATGCAGAATTACAAGTACAGAAAATTATAATCCTTGCAATAAGAAATCACATATGAGGGTACCTGCTAATCTTACAAAATTTTACTAGCGTAATATTGTTAAGTTAAATATGAACTTTCAAGTTTGCGACAATATTGCTTGAATATTGTTATGACAAAGATAATAGGTCAAGTATGTAGAAACATTGCTGCAACTTCATCGCTGCACCCACGCGCGCAAATGACGCGCGCTCCATCTGCTGACTGAACTTGACATGCTGCTGACTGAACAATCTGAATATCACTGAGTTGACTAACGACAACGACTAACAATTATTGTGAGGTGGTTTGGCGGTTATAATATAATTTTACTTCTAGTTTTTTTTTAACTTTAGTGTTTGTGCTTGTGGGTAGCGTCTTTTTTGATTTCGAGTAGTTGAGGTAAGTTTATTATATATTTTACCTTATAACATTGCAATAAAAATAAACTTTTGGCCAAGCTGTAGGGGTTACCCCTTTTCTTTGAGTTACATCACCTGTTTAACTAAACTGTTATGATCATATTATTGTAAATGTTTTCTTTTTACAGAAATCTGCAAAAATATCTATGAGGATGTGACAGAAGAACAGCTTAAGGAAATCATTAGTGACTGGCTGAATCAAGCAAAAGTTAGAATTAGATAGAGGTAAGAGTATTTGTCTGTATAGTCTAATGTATTTGCCTTTATTTTTATTGGTTTTTTATAACTATTAGTCATTGAAATGGTTTTCGTAAAATTAATTTTTTGCAAGGTTGTTACTCCTTTAGTTTTAAGAGTTTATAACAATTTCTTTTGTTTGTTTCAGAGCTGATAGACAAACAAAATAGGAATCTGAAAATAACAAATATAATCTGGGTGCTAATGCCAACGACGAATAGTTTTAGACAATAATTTTAATTTGATACTTTAACTAAAGTTTTGACGTATTACTGATGACTTAAGTGATTAATAAATAAGCTATATGATTATAAAATGGTTTTATTCTGATATGGTTTCGAACCGGACAGCCTGGATAAAAAATAATATTACCGTAACAAGGTTAGGGCAAGTTTGCCGTAACAAGGTTAGGAGAAGTTTGCCAAAACAAAGTTGTTGTAATCTTTGTAAAATAAACTTGCATGCAAGTTTGTCACACTGAAACTAGAAAGTTTGATTTAAACTTGCTGCAAGTTTGTAAAGTTGCCACGGCAAACTTGAAGCAAGCCTTCTTTTTTGATGTATCAAACTTATTGCAAGTCTGAAACAAGTTTATATTGTTATCTGGTTGCCTATGGGCGTCGACGCACTTGGTAACAAATCGTTCTGAAAGCCAAGAATGAAATGAATATGACATTTTATTTTTATTTTATTCTCTATTTTAATAATTTTGCTTTCAAATAAATCTCTTTTAAATTTTATTACATTTATTATTCAGTTAAATATTTTAAACAGGTTGCTTAAAACAAAATCACTTGTTTCCTTAGAATTATTACCGGAATTATCATTTCTAATCACTTATATTCAGTGCAATACATAGGTACATACATCTATGAAGTCCCTGTTAAACGCAAAATGATAACATTGGAGCAACCCTGAATATGCGTGTTGTCAACTTGCTAAGAGCCCTCGCAATCTCGCGACATCTGACCGGAAAAGGCCATTAAACTATAAGAATATCAACAAGGTAATGAAAAAATACATAAAGACATTTATAACAAAAGGGGAAATAAGGGGTACCTAAAAGACACTCATGACAAAAAGTAATCAAAAGTAAATTAGATATAACTTAAAATGACTTTAATTAAAAACTATGTTTATTGGCTTTTTCTGGAAAAGAAATGTATCTCTTTCCCATAAAGGCTTAAAGGTTCATAACAAATACATTAAAATATTATAATTGTAAATCTAGGTAACAAAGATTTGGTCGACTTTAACTCTTTTATGTCACAATTTCTATACCAAATTTTAAATAAGGAATGTGGGGACAAAAACAACATTACTTGCACTACTAGACCAGTCACTAAGCCAGAAAATAAGAAAAACAGGGAACATGTAAAAGTATCTACCTTTACATCTTTTTTTAAGAACAACCGGAGTGGGCTGGCAGAGTCACATTACTATACTCGGCAATTGTGGTGTCGAATAACTACTGCATGTGAATCATATTTTCACATGTCGGCAAAAAAAAAATATTTCCAACCTGAGACTCCTAAGAGTATTTTTATTATTTTTATTTGTGTTTACGTTTTACTAGAAGACCCGGATTAAATCTAAAATCTTTTAACTACCAATTTTCTTTATATTTATAATATTTGACCTTTACATCCCTTTTAAAGTATATTGCGTGTACGGAGAAGTGTAAGACTGTACATAGTTGAAGTTTTTATAGAGGAAAAGTACTTTTTTTCTTCTTCTGATGCTTATCCACTAATGGATGTTTGCGATCACATAATCCATTACTATCTCGTGTGGTGTGAATCAATGTTTGTATACCCCGCAGCCCCGTCTATCGTCTGATATTCCGGAACCAAGACATCTTTCTTTTACCTATTCCTCTCCTGCTCTCAATCTTGCCTTCAATCATGAACTATAGGAGCCTATACTTTTCGTTGAATATTATACGGCCTAGGTATGCTGTTTTTCTTTTCTTGACTACATGGAATAGCTCGCGTTCTTTGTTCACGCGTCTAAGAACTTCTTCGTTTGTCACCTTCTCGGTCCAAAAAAATTTAAGGATCCTACGATACAGCCACATTTCGAAGGCTTCTAGTTTATTGATACTTCTCGTTTTCAGGGTGCATCCTTTAACTCCATAAAGTAGCACTGACCATACGTAGGCCTTTACAAACCTTATCCTCAGACCAATATCAAATTTTAAACAAGTGAGCACCTTTTGAAACTTCAGGAATGCCTGCCGGGCTTTCTCTATATGGTTTTTAATTTCTTTATTTGATGTCCAATCCTCAAAAAGCCATATACCCAGGTACCTGAATTTGACTACTCTCTCAATTGATGCTGCATCAAATGTTAATGTGGAGTTAGCAAATGTATCTAAGTTTCTAGTGATGATCATAAATTTACTTTTCCGGGTATTGATGTTCAGGCCGATGTGTTTACTGTGTTCACCAACCATATATACTAGTTGTTGTAGATCTTTCATATTGTCGGCTATCAGTACCGTATTGTCGGCATAACGGATGTTATTGATCAGGACTCCATCAACTTTTATACCCATTTTTACATCTTCTAAGGCTTTACGAAAAACCGCCTCAGAATACAGATTGAATAATAGCGGTGACAGCACGCATCCTTTTCTCACACCTCTTTCAATCCGTAAAGTATTGGACAAATCATTTCCTAGCTTTACTTGTGCCGTTTGGTTTCAGTCTAAGTCTACGTTGCAACGGATGTCTTTTTGATCTAAGTCCATCCTCTTAAGAAATTTTATTAACTTATGATGTTTTACCCGATCGAAAGCTTTTTCATAGTCTTTTTCTTTGAATAATACTAGCAATTTTATAAAATTTACATTAAATTCTTTTAAATAAATTCTTTTCTATATATAATAAGGTCCTGTTTCTTGAAATTTTTCATAACTTCTTAAAACAACGCAGTACCTAGAATTACCTACGTGCTAAAAGACACATATTACCTATCACGTGCTTTTCGGGTGCAACTCTATTATTGACCAATGAGTCATTTTCTCGTGGCGTGGTTACCCCTGTAAGGTAGGTGATAAATAGCCCTTTTACGGTATTTTGCATTTACTTTTGATTTGGTCTGGCCAGAAATCGTTACTCATTTTTTTTTATTTTACCGGCTTTTTTAACTTGGCTGATTGTTGCTGCTTTGTGTATTACAATGAAGGGTGTAGTAATTTTCTGGATATTGTTATTACTGCTATCTACTTTAAATACCTGTTAATTAAGATTAGTCATTAGTGGAATTATTGTTTCATCTTTACCTCCTATCTACGAATGATGAGGTTGTGATACCTTTTTCTCCAACTATCTAAAAAGCAATTTGTAAGCCTACCGTAAGTAAATACGACTAATGAAAATGCAACTTTGGTTGAAGCACCTAACATCAATACAAAAAAAGGTTACAATACTTAAAAACATATTAGATTATTGAAAAACATCACAGACATACATTTACGTTCATAGTAAAGTCTTATTGATATTTGTGATATATTAGGTATCAGTAAAACACAGCTTGCTTAATATACCTACGTATATTTTGTAGTTATGATCACATAATAGTTTATCTGAGACTAATAATATTAAAAACTAAAATACAAGTATACAAAGAAAAAAAATATTATCTCTGATAATAACAATCAAACTTAAAATAAGTTACGGTAGAATTAGCATTCTCTACTAAATTAAACTGCATTCGTGGTAAAGTGTCAGTCTAACCGAATATAGGGTGTACTGAATACATAATAATGGCTAGAGCACCTACTCTGGGCGCCGGCTTTTGATGTTCTTTGATCCATATTTCGCTTCGGTTTGCCGGAGTAGATCTACCGATTTAGAAAGTAATCTACTTATATACCGTTATAATTTTCTTTCAAAATTATTTAACTTTTTCGTATCTTAATTTAGAAAACACTTTTCCTAAATTTGCCGCCGTTTTTTTTAATCGACTGATTTCTACTTTTTTGTATCAATCAACAGATTTTAGAAATTGTAGATTGGCAACGCTGGTGGTGAGCGACAAAAATACAGATCAAAATGAAAACTGAGAGCTTTGGCGGTAAGGAACTATTTTAAGCGAGAGTGATCCTACTATTCTTGTGTATCTACGGTGGCTAAAGTTATTTGTCATTAAAGATATACCAAACAACAAAATTTTAACTAAAAATATTAAGACTCTTCCCTCTATTTTTAAGAACTAAACAACCTCTAAATTTATTGGAAAAGTCGTTTACAACATCCCTTGTAAAGATAGTAATAAATCGTAGATAGGAAAAACCAAAAGAACGTTATAAGGTAGATTGGTCTTCCACCGTAATAATGTAAAATTAAAAAAAATCCTTTTGCGGTTTGGCGGAGCATGTTATAAATAAAAAAAATCAGATGGAATTGGATACACCAAAATACTATCTCAGAAACAAATTTACCTAAAAGATTATTTTTGGAAATAATACATATTATAAATTGTAAACAAAACTTAATCATCGTATAAAAGTACGCCGTTCCTACTTCTCCTCGACATTTATCCAAAAACCTAAAAGTTTGTTTAAAAGAGTTAAAGTTAATGGTTTACTCTAAGGTCCGCCTTGATTAAATAAATATACATATCTTCTATTAATTGTTATGACAAAATGTACCAGAAAGTAATAAAGCGTCTACAAAAAGTTGAGCTAATATATAATTTGATGAATAATTTTCAATTTTATTAAAGTTTCTGGTCCAATATTGTTAATGCCATACAACCTAAAAACGACAAAATAATTAGTACTCACACATTAATATTAGTTAAACAGTATAAAAAATTTAGAGCACCTGAGCTGCACAACCTATAGATCACTAATTTCATACCTAATTTATACATCAGATTAATTGGGATAGCAACATTTGTTGGAAATTTCACAAACATGTATAATGGCGTGTTTACATGATGCCAGTAAATGGCGCCAGTCTCACTGGCATGCCAGCGCAGGCATGGTACTGGCATCATGTAAACACTGTTTTGCGCCAGTCCAGCGCTGTCCCCTCCAACACCGCGCCAGTGGTTGTGGACACGTGTAAACACAGCGTTCCAGTGACTGGCGTACATGTGAAGGGTAAACTTTACCAAGTAGGAACTAGGGTGCCAGTGAGACTGTCGCTAGCTACTGGATACGTGTAAACGTACCAGTCCAGCGCTGCCCTAATCAAGCACTGGCATGCCAGTAAGACTGGCGCCAGTTACTGGCATCATGTAAACAAGCCATAAATGGCATTTTTAAACGCCATTCTACGTTGTTGAGTACGTGGATGTTGATAATTTAGTCTTCAAAAAACAAAGACAACATAGTCAGACCAAACCAAAACTGATATCAGTTACAAAATTCTATACGATATTAGACATTAACTTTATTATCCCTATTAAATGAATATTTAGATCTTCTTATAACGTCGTTCACTTTATTACCATAGGTTAAGTATTCTGATTTGGGCGCATCCAAACTCATCCAATTTAGAAATATTATACCTGTAAGTAAAAAAGGGTCATAGCCAAATTCATCCAATTCTTTAATCTGTCTACCTGGTCAAATTTTATCGAGGTCATTATCTAATGATTTACTAACTACCTGATACTTAAGCCCTTATTTTATGATTGACGAAAATATAGTGTTGTGCAAATTTTTTTACATCAGGTGATCAAAATATTATAACATCAGATATAGTGAGTGTCATGCACAATCACGAAAAAAACTTGAAAAGCCTTAATAGACAATTTTTGACTAGTGCATGTAAACGAAAAGCTGTGGAAGACATTACAGAAAGACCTTCGAAAATTATTCGCCACGAAATAATGGATTCTGGCAAAGACGACCATATTGACGTTCAAGATATCAAGCAAGTTAGAAAAAATTTGTACAATGCCCGACGACGAAAATTTCCTGCTTTACCAAAAAATCAAGAAGAAGTTTAAAATTATTTAAAGGCTGCTGAAATTAAAACGCATAGGGGAGAAGATTTCCTACTTTCCAATGATATAGAATCCAAGATTGTGATTTTTTCCTGTAAAACAAATCTAGAGTTCCTTAGTAATATGGAAAAGATTTATGTGGACGGAACATTTAAATACTGTTGTCAACATTTCACCCAGGTGTACACAATTCATGGACTGCAAAATGGACATTATATTCCACTGGTTTATTGTTTGTTGCCGGATAAAAAACAAATAACTTATGAAAAATTATGGAGTGAACTTTGTAAAAAAAATACTTGAAATCGTGCAAGTCTCTTTTGAGCCTACAATTGTTCTAGTAGATTTCGAAATAGCAGCACATAATGCTATACGAAAACGCTGGCCCCAAATTATAATTAAAGGATGTAGATTTCACTTGGCGCAATCATGGTTTAGAAAAATACAAGAGTTAGGGCTGACTTTAATCTACAAAGATAAAAATTCCGAAACAGGGAAATGGCTGTCCCACATCTTTGGCCTCCCTTTTTTAAAGCCAGAAGAAGTTGGAGAAAGTTTTGTGTTTGATTTTTGTAGTGACCAACCACATGGTGAAAAAATTTCTGAATTTTGTGATTATATTGTAGACAATCACATAGAAGAGAATGCGAAGTTTCTTCCAAAAATGTGGGCGGAATGCATAGCGACGATAGAAAATACAACAAATTGTTGCGAATCGTTCCACTCGCAATTTAACAGTACCTAGCTTTTATAACTGCCATCCATCAGTTTTCATTTTTGTTAAAAAATTAATAGAATTTCAGGTAGATACATATATTTAAATACAAAGTGTTAAAACAAATAAAATTGTACGTTCCCATATGCTAGAATCCCTAAAATTTGTTGAAAATATGATTACTGCTAAGAATTTGAGAACAATTTCTAGATTCGAATTTGTATGTAATATTTCTAATAGATATAAAATAAAATAAATTGAAATTCATTTTCGTTTTTCATTTCGGTATTAACCCCACAAAATGTAGATAATATTTAAAACCCATTACTAGTGGTCAGAATAAATGCCCATGTTTTCAACCCAACTCATGATAATCCTCCTTAATGACATCGGATGAATTTACCTATGGTATCGGATGAATTTGGTTGTACCTTTTCAGGTAGCTCTAAGAATCGGATGAGTTTGGACCCGCCGTCTGATTTGATTCCTTATTAGGATATGGCTTTTAAATTTTTTGAAAAGGTTATTTCTATGATTATTATTATTAATATTTCTATAGTCGGGCCCCGTTCAAAAGATGGAATGATCACGAGACAAATGTACTACTTTATTTCGGCCCACAGTTTATATCATCTCTGGTATGAGTACAGTCTAAACTGTCCTTGGTTTATTGCAGTTTAGAAGGCGTTACATCGTAAGATTAAGCCGTCCAGATGCCCGTATTCACTGATCAAGCGTTCTTGAATTCCATCTTTTGAACGGCCCGACTATAGTTACAAGACGTTCAGTAATCCACTCCTTTCTTTTTTTTTGTTATTATGTTGTATTATAATTATTTTGTTAAACGAGTTTGTGCTAATTATTAAGGTTTCTATTAAGTTATTAACTTTTGTCATTAAATATGACCAAGAAATATTTTTTAAGTTATTTTTCCTGAATATTTTTTCTAAAGTTACTTCTATAGTTTTTCCTTACCAGAGTTGGTAGTTTTATGCCATCTAGTTAAGGTTTTTTAGTTTTATAAAATATATGGTTAATGCAAGTTTCACTCGAGTATCGTGTTATTCGGTGTTTGCATTAGGAATAAATCATTGAAATTCCTTTGTAATCATATAGTAAAATATAAACAATTAAGTCTGAACTCATTGCAAAGCAACAATTCCGTTTATTTTTTAAATAATATGAAATTGAAAGTAAGTTAAAATCGACAAATTCAAATAAAAGTCGAAACGCACCCTTATTGGTTGTGAGTGGCGTGACGTCAGAACTCATATCGATGTTTGTTTACATCTGTTTCATGAATTAAAATCTGTTTTGAAATCATTTTATATTTATATGAGTGTGAATCACTTTCTGGGCCCGTATTCTTGAATTTCGTAATTTTATCATAGAATACTGTATTATACCTTGATTGACAAACATATTTCAATTTTATAAGATCAATGTTCAATGTGTTCTGTTGTTATATGTTAATCTGTATCAATTTTAATTTCAATTTCATAACATCATGTGTTTCATTGTTATGTGTGTACAATTTACATCAATTTTACATGTCTGCTAATGAGTTCAAATCTAAATATCACTGTATTGATTAATTAAGGAACTAGTATTACTATTATTTTGTTTTATACTTTTTATGTGCTGCTGTGTAAGCCATTCTATTTTTGTCTTGTCCTATAACTTCTGTAAGTTCTAAAGGATCAATAAATGGGATTGATTGACTTATTGAAAACCTGTGTTTTGAAACATGTAGACTTTTCTTTTTGTTTATACTTGCCCAATAACTCAAATATTTTGTTTTCTAATGTAATGGTTGTCACAATAGACTTCATTTTTAAAAAGATTCCTTCTAAAACATTTATTTTTACAACTTTTATTGCAAAAAATTTTTAAATTGTTAATTCAAGCACCATCTAGATTAGGTAGGCATAATAAAAAAGTAAAATTTCTTCGAAAATATATTTGTCTGAAATTTTACAAAAAAAAATCTATGTAAGACGATTTCACAAAAGTATTTTGAATATAACCTAAAATCAATAAATTTTGCTTAAAAATTAGTCTGCATGAGAGTGTATAAAATTAATAAAATTGATATGATCTAGAAGTAAATACGTAGGTACACTTCTCTAAATATACAAAAAATTATCACAAATATACAAACCTAAAAACAAAAATGAAGCAGATAATAAATGGGGATGTGAAAATCATAAGGAATGCATGTTCTTGAGTAATAAACAAACATCATTATTGTTGGTAAATTTTTCTTATGTTTGTTTAATAATAGGACCTTGTAAATTAATTAGGGCACATGCAATCTCTATAACTTGGTCAGTATGTCCTATAAAATTATGATCTATCACTGCATGTGGTTTTAAATACTGAAATTCTCTTAATCTACGAATGACCCTCTCGATATGAATTCTTAAGCTAGCTATTCGTTTGGTCTCTAGCACTTCTAATTTTGTGGGTTTCACTGAACTAGAAACACTAGGTGGCCTAACTAACTGACAATTTCTGTCATGTAATTGTTTGCCAATATCCTTGAACCCTCTGTCAGCCATCACACTGCATCCATCTGTTTGTAAATCTAAAAATCCACTTTCTTCCACTAACAAAGAATCACTTATTCTTCCACCATACCCCTTCGATATGAAAGTTATGAATCCATCAGGGGTAGACGAAATCAAATACTTCAAAGTGTTACACTTTTTGTACTCTGACCATGTGAGTGCCTGTTTAACTGGATCTGTTGGCTTTTGTATTTGAATTTCCAAGCAATCAATAATTGATTGGACATTGCTATAACGTGCTCTGAATGGGATGGGTAAATAATATTGAATCTTGTCTTTAGATGGCCAAAAAATCAGAGTCTTCAGATGGGGCACTATTTGTATCAATGATTTTTTGAAAATTTTGGATGCATTAGAAGTGGACATACCAAACATGTCACCCAAAAGGAAAAATTGATGATTTAGTTTGATTTTCATCAATGATAACATTAAATTATCCTTACTGAGTTTACTTTTTGTACTGAGCAAATTAATGATATGTTGAAACCAATGATCAGGAATTCCTGTATATTTCTTTGGTTTCTTCTCTATCAATGACCGAGTTACATTCAATGCTCTCAATTGTTCTTCTTTCTCATCTTGTGGAAAATCAACTCCTACATAATCACTATCAGTGCTTCCAATGAAAGAACTGGTACTCATCGATTCCATCTCTGTATCACTGCTACTACTAGCCTTTTGGGAAAATAATATTTTTCTAACATTAGGGGCAATCTTAATTGGTGAAGTGATGGCATCTTTCAAATGAAAAGATTTCAATGGTGAAGTAGCAGTATTTTGCATGCCTTTCCTCATGTTACACAATATCTGCTTGCTACGATAGGTAGGTTTTGCTTGTACCCCTACAGTTCGTGTCTTTGGTGCTTCTTCTGATGGGTTCACAACTGCAGACATCAAAGAGTCTTCTGAAGTATACTGATGACTAGATTCACCCATTTCTGGTAGCTGATAGCTGATACTGGCTGGTAAAGTTACTGGCTCATCTTCATCAGTTATTATTGGCATATTTTGCTGCTTTTCATCAGTTTCTGCTAATACTTCACTGATGAGTTTTTGTCACTGTCGTTTCACAGGCAATGATCTATCGGAGATAGTACTGGCTCTTTTTCTATCAGGTTGACAGTCAAATATATGTGGTACCACCCCTGGGTTCAGAATAATATTTCCTCCCATCAATTTGTGCCTCATGAAATTCTCCATATCATCTTCCAACTGTAAGATTAAAAAACTTATCATATTGATCTGTCACTATGAACTCGAAAAGTAGATAGACTCACCTTGAAATGATCTTCACAGCAGTAAAACATTGATTTCGACTTCGGCATATCTCTTCTAGCAGCTTTGAACCATTTTTTTTTTAGAAAAATCCTGGGGCACACAAAGAAATATCTTTCCTGGAGTACTCGTACATCCCGGTACAAAACACCACTTATTTTGTGCTTTCTGCATTTGAAAATGTCTTACTAACTTATTTTTATGCAAATCGATCAAAAATAATGAAAACTGACGGATAAAAATTAATATAAAACTTCGCAAAACCTCGCACAAACACTGTTTACATTAGAATAATGGCGCGTCCAGTAACTTCGATATGAGTAGTGACGTATGCCACCCGCCATGTTGGCGCTGGTCGTTTACGCGGTAAATTTATGGAATTGAAATTGAAGGTGGTATAACTCTAGTATAAATTTTTTTTATTTTTTATTTTTTTTGTTTTTCGTCTAATTGGCTGTTGACCTGTCTTCCTGCGTATTTGTCAAAAAAATGGAAAACACCGAATTGTAGAATGATAATCGTGCTTGTAGTTAATGTAGTTATTGTAGTTAAATATTCAAAAGATAAATCATTATCCAGAATATCAATGTTTGTTTCCTATCATGATTTTATAATCTATGTTATATTTCCCAATATTCCTTATGCATATATTTAAGTTATTGACATATCCCTAAGCGTTTGCACTAGGAGACCTATATACCGCTTTTCCACAGTAGGATTCATTATTTTGTTTAAATTTAATTTCACTGCATTTATGAACCCCGATGTTAATTTCATAAGTATAAAATATTAATAATCTCTTCATTATATATTAAATTATAACCATTTGTATGAATATTACCTGTGATAAAGAGGTGTCTCGTTTCTGTTGGAATAACAACATTAAACATATTTTGTAGATTTAAAAACTGCGAAAGAAATGAGTTTTTTGCAACAATTCTTGTATTTTGTTATAAAATATTATACTGAATTTGCTGTTAGGTTCACTTATGGAGTATCTATGAACAACATCGAAATATAATGTTTTATTGGGATTCAGAATCACTAATAAACTGATTCAGATTAGATATGTATAAAAGTTTAATAAATATAGGTACTCAATGACGCAACTAAAATAGAAATACTACATATAGCATTTACATTAGTTACACTAAATTTATTAAGAGATACATATCTTTTAACTTTTTTGGTCCTGTAGACGAGGAGTTGTTTCTGGTTTTAAACGGGTTTCCAGTCTGATCTGATTTATTGGGACGGGTTTTTTGATGATTCCTTTTGTTTTATTAGGTGTGAACTGGTTTCTGAGAGAAGATATTTTTTTTGTATCAGAGTATTTTTTTGTGATATTTATTTTTTTAATTCCTCTTCTTTGGAATTTTCAATTTTCGTTCGAGTGAGAATCGGGGTCGCAGGGCCCCTTTTGGTGGTGTGTTCTTTTAAAAGATCATCCTCATTTATGTAAAGTTTAGAAAGGGAATATATATTTCCATGTAAAAACAGTTTCCCGTCTTTTATAAAGCATTTTTTTTCCTTTTTTTGTTAAGCCAAATGGTGTCTTAGAGTTTTGGTTTCTTCATGCTGTTTTATGGTTTGGTCTTGAGAAACAGTAATTTTGGTCTCTTTAGATTTTTTTTTATAATTTTTATATATTTTCTGTTTTGTTACAAATGGCAGAAATTCAAACCTAATGGGGCCAAGAGTAAGGATAGTTTTAAAATCCAATTGGGTTAACGATAGAACCAGAAAATTATTAAAAGGTGATTTATATATTATTTAGTGAGTTGCTTTCCTTTCCTCTCTCTATTTTATTTTTCAGATGTATATTTTCTTTGTCCATGATTTTTAATTCTTATTATTATTAATACCAAATTTTGTTAATGGTAAAAACTGGTTCAATGGAATTTATGAATTTGTAGATACAATATGGTAGACGTTATTTTAAAATATTATTTCTGCAATTTAACCATTTGTGAATGTAGTTTCAAATAGATTTTACGCATTTTATAAACTTAAAACTGCTACAAAGAGAGAATTATAATTTTTTGACTTCTTGAAACTACAATATTTACTATTTCACTAGAGTGCTTTCACTTATTAATACTATAGATTAAGCGACCGCACACATATATGTTTTATATCATTATCCAAAACTTTTTTGGTCCTGTAGACGAGGAGTTGTTTCTGGTTTTAAACGGGTTTCCAGTCTGATCTGATTTATTGGGACGGGTTTTTTGATGATTCCTTTTGTTTTATTGGGTGTGAACTGGTTTCTGAGAGAAGATATTTTTTTTGTATCAGAGTATTTTTTTGTGATATTTATTTTTTTAATTCCTCTTCTTTGGAATTTTCAATTTTCGTTCGAGTGAGAATCGGGGTCGCAGGGCCCCTTTTGGTGGTGTGTTCTTTTAAAAGATCATCCTCATTTATGTAAAGTTTAGAAAGGGAATATATATTTCCATGTAAAAACAGTTTCCCGTCTTTTATAAAGCATTTTTTTTCCTTTTTTTGTTAAGCCAAATGGTGTCTTAGAGTTTTGGTTTCTTCATGCTGTTTTATGGTTTGGTCTTGAGAAACAGTAATTTTGGTCTCTTTAGATTTTTTTTTATAATTTTTATATATTTTCTGTTTTGTTACAAATGGCAGAAATTCAAACCTAATGGGGCCAAGAGTAAGGATAGTTTTAAAATCCAATTGGGTTAACGATAGAACCAGAAAATTATTAAAAGGTGATTTATATATTATTTAGTGAGTTGCTTTCCTTTCCTCTCTCTATTTTATTTTTCAGATGTATATTTTCTTTGTCCATGATTTTTAATTCTTATTATTATTAATACCAAATTTTGTTAATGGTAAAAACTGGTTCAATGGAATTTATGAATTTGTAGATACAATATGGTAGACGTTATTTTAAAATATTATTTCTGCAATTTAACCATTTGTGAATGTAGTTTCAAATAGATTTTACGCATTTTATAAACTTAAAACTGCTACAAAGAGAGAATTATAATTTTTTGACTTCTTGAAACTACAATATTTACTATTTCACTAGAGTGCTTCCACTTATTAATACTATAGATTAAGCGACCGCACACATATATGTTTTATATCATTATCCAAAACTTCGCTTTAGTATTTTCTTCCTATGATTCCTTAATCAAATCCTTAAATAACACAAGATATGGCTTTAATATCAGAGCAGAAATGTTAGCCACAAAATTTCCAATCTCTTATACATGGATGATAAAAAGTTATTTGCAGAAGTATAATATAATACTTACGTAGGTACACATCATTGCTGTTTAAGTATTCTTCAATAATGTTAAATAGGAGTATGCTGCCTTGGATGTCTGAAATCATCAATAATCTTTTTTAAGTCATGATCTGAATACGAGAAGCAGTATAATGCGCAAGCATTGAATCAACAAAAATCGCCGGCTTGTGGTTCTTGTATATGTGCCGACTGCAGTAAAAACTTCAAGGTCGTGTTTGGAAAATAAATTTTCATTTCAGAACGATATTTACATATGCAAATTTTATTTCAATGTTTTGTACAACGCAAGCCTAGAAGTTTTTATCAGAAGATTTAATGTTTATTTGGAAATACCATAATATTTTTTAAGCTTAACTTAAATGGATATTATTTAAAATGTTTATTAACTATAAATAAATAAACAATATATAAGGGTTGTTTCAATAGGTATGAACTTACATAGCTTAAGAAAAAAATTACATTTTCTTCAAATTCAAATCGTCTGATCAAGTCGTTATAAGAGTATTAATCAAAATTGTTAATAACAATACATTAAACACTTAAATCGTTCAATATACCTGAGCAATATTTTTCTTTTAATTAGATACAATTTAAAAAAAAATTAAACCTTCATTTATTTATAGTCTTCAAATATCTCCAAAACTCTCTGTGCAATGTTTTTAGTAAATTGTAAGTGACACGTTAACGGAATTGTAAAAAAAATATCTGGGCTTAGCTTATTAAATTTTATCACTGATCTTCAGGATTATACCAAACAACTGTCTAAAACCTAAATTTTATTTGTTATTGATCATTTAACACTATTCACTTTATACCTAATAATAATTATAAATTAAGTATATCGAATATAGTCACAATTGTTGTATTTGTTAATTCAATGTTCCTGCCAATATTTTTTTCAAAATTAAAAAAATTAAGTTAATTTAAAAACTAAATGAATTAAAATTAAAATTAACAAAGGCAGTTAAAATTTGTATTGAGAAGTTGTTAATATGATATTCTTGCCACTTACTGATGGTGAACAAATACCATCTTAAAACGTAACTTCATTACTTTGGAATAATATGTCATACCAAATCCCATACAAATTGATTTTCGATAAGTAAGTGCAGTACGAATTCCCCACGAAAAAAAAAAGGTTTCTTTAGAGAGATATAAAATTTTAGGTGAATTCCCGACGAAATTTTATCAGTGGGATTAACATTCAGAGATATAAAAATTTCCAAGAATGGGTACATACATTCTTGTCCGGGTTGCAAGTAATACCTAATATTATAATGACCTACAAGAGCACGCTCTACCCTTCCAATAAATAGTTTAATTTTTAAAAATTTGCTAGATTTATTTAGTATTACTGTAGAATTGATCAAAGCATCAAAGCCGTACTTAAATCATATTGAAATAACCAGACAAAAACCAAATAATCGTGTGAAGATAGAATGAGTAGAAAAATTATCAAAAAAAAACAAGGAAACTACGGCCTAAGGAAATAATTAAAGCGGCCAATGTACTACAATGTATAAAAAGTAAGGAGTTTTCGTATATTGGCCATAATATAAATCATGCCAAGCTATAAAATATACTAAGTTTGCCGAAATCATCATTGGACGTGCAAAACATAATAAAGTATAGAGAAAACCTCTTTTGGTGAAAATGTTGTTGCTGTTAACGATATTGCTAGTAAGATTTTGATATTTTCGTGCCCTTCCCATTTAAGTTTTCCTTGTAAACATCAGGATAAAATTTATATGTGATTTTGAACAAGCAATCCATATTAACATACGGGAAGTTTTTTAAAGATTCTTGGTTGACGGTTCCACTTTTTTCAAAGTTTGTATCGTAAAATACAAAGTATAGGTTTCTCCAATGAATATAGTTAAGCAGAATTTGAAATTGGAAAGTGGCAGCATTATCTATTTGGATTATTGCTTTTATGACCGGAGGAAAGAGGTGATACATTTGTAGAAGAATTAATGCCAGTAATGTAAAAAAAAATGGGAAACAGCAGACTATATACTTGATACCTATATGGATAAACATGCTCTCTTCTCCCCCAAAATATGGGCTGAACTATCGGAATGTTCATCGGGGACCACCAATACATTTGTTTCACTCTAAATTTAAACAATATTGTGAAACGTCTCACCCAAATAATAATAAAATGTTATATCTGTTAGGTATGCAGATTGATAGCTATGCACAAATTAATAGTGAATCCGCCAAGGGAAATCGCTCCATTCGAAAAAAGGTTGCATCTAAGCGTTCATTTATAATAGAGAATATTGATCAATATATAAATAATGAGATGTCTAGGTTCGAGTTTATTAGACTAATAAAAATACTACGACTACGGGCCTAATAAGCCCATGGCTTGGTATACTATTTTTCCTACTGCCTTTTTTCAGTTGTTTTTCTTTTCTAGTGCGTTACGTTCTTCTCGTATCTACATTAACTTCGTTGCTCCATCTTGACCTCGATCTTACTCTTCGCCTTTTGCCTGTCATTGCACTAGATAGTAACACTGTGGGAATTCTAGATGGAACCATTCTCGGCAGATAGCCCTACCATTTAAGTCTTTACGGCTTAATTACTGCGAATATGTTAGGTACTTCATAAAGCTCAGTTAGCTCGTTATTAGTTCTTCTCATCCATTGTCCATTTGAGTTTTTCCGATTAAAGATTTTGCTAAGTATTTTCAGCTCTCAAACTCGTAACAATTAATGATTGGCCTTATTACGATCTTGTAGGTTCTTAGTTTTGCTTTACGACATATATTTTTGTTTCTTAACAATCCATTGAGAGCATATATACCGCGGTTTCTTTTTCACAGTTAGATTCTCTTGTGAAGACAGTTATCAGAATAGTGTCATACATTTTTTTAAATGATATGGTAAATGAAAATAGATATAGAACTGCTGTTTTAAGACGTACCAATAAAAACCTTGTATAATATATAATTTTTGTACTTATTATAAATAAACGGATAACTGTATTTTTTTCTTTAAATTTACCAATTGCAGGTAGGTATATGTATTGTAAAATATATACCAAATATAAATAAAAATATTATTTCATCGGGAGTTCAACCTAGGATTATTGATAACGTAGGTAGAAAAATATTTCGTCGGAATTTCACCCATAAACATTATTTCGTTGGGAATTCACGCGTTAATGCCAAAAATTATTTTAAACTTTTACTTCTTTTACCGACATATTTAGACTATTTTGGACGTTGCTATGTAAGTCGAGTTAAATACTAAAAATTAGTTTACTTTTATCCCTAACGAAAGCAAATTATGTCCTAAACTTTCAGATTCTTCCTTATATAATTAAGTCTACATATCTTTTTAAAGATTAGATATCGCTAAATTCAAATAATGTAAAATTAAAGTCATAAAATTATTAAGGTTTATTTGTTAACTCTTACCGCTACTGAAGTGTCATTGGACAACACAAAAAACGGTCCAACGGACAAAAAGAGAGGTCTTTGAGATCGAATTATGACAATCAGTAAACTCTTTTTTATCGGCTCAGAAAGATCATACCATTCACAGTCATAAACAGCTTGGGCTATTTCTACACTCTTTAATAAATAAATAGTTTGTTTAAAAAAATAAAGTGCAATAAATAAATATTTACCTTAATGCTTATTTCATTAGCGTGACCAGCCAGAAAAAATAATTGGATCAGAACACAAAACAAGTACATTGCTCTATGTACTATGATAGGATCCATCTCCATCTAAAAAAGTTTACTGAAGTATTAGCTAGATGTATTAAAAAATATATATTTTAAAATTAAAAAATCAGAAGTAAATACACATGCAAAAGATAATTTGTCATAGTTCTGTACATTTCTTTGTTAAATCTCATAGAACATCAAAACACGAAGTAATTTTTGAAAAGCAAGGAATTTTGTAATTTCGACCACCTATTCCCATCATAGATTATTAAGCTACCTTAGAAGATTAAAACGTACAGTAGACTGTAAAATATATCATTGATAAATATTAAATTCTCTTATGTTGGTATATCATGACAATAGATGTTAATTATGAACTTTATGAAGGTCAATGTCTATGGTTAATACAAGGTATTTTACTGATTCCTATATATGCTTCCGTACTATTTTTGGTGTCTTGCTATTTTGTGGATTCCCGTTTTGTGACTAGACCTTTTTCAGGTAAAATTTTTCCCATTTTGTGCCTAGCCAAATTTTTACCTGAAAAGACCCAAAATAAATTTCCCGTTTTGTGACTAGCGTAAAATAAAGCCACATATTTTAATACCTACCTAATTTAATTATTTTAACTTAAACATAATTTTTGTTTATAAAGTCGTCTTTTCTCATTTCACCCATTTAAATAATAGTCATATGAAATATTACAAAATAATATAACATTAAATAATCATCAAAGAAACTTATATACATTTTTAGTCAGTAAAATAATTGCTAAAGGAAAATTGTCATTGCATTTTTATTATGAATGCCAAATTTATTAAGTAATGGCCAACGTCCAATCTTCAACGAAGTCTGTAACTGTACGGCGAATTATTTCATCCAGCTGTACATACTTGGATTTCCTCTGTTTCGGAGGCATATGTAACTCAACTTGTAGTTATATATTGTCGTAATATGATGCTTCTTCCTTAAGTGCTTGTGTAAGCTCGAAAATGTTTGGCTGTACCCTGACAATATTTATATTTAGTCGATTGTGCCATCCTTCTAAGGAATTTGTAGCCCAGTGTAATTGGTTATAGCACACCCACATCAGTCCTAAAATATTGTTGTCAAGCCACTGTTCCACAAAATAATCATTAAATATTTCCAGAAGTGGATGATTTTCAAATTTCTTTATAATCCACATCCAACCGTCGCCGTCCACTTTTTCAGGAGGAAGATGCAGCACACTTCCTTATGTGTGTACGCACTATTTCGTTTTCCTTGATAAGTTAACCCAATTTCTTGCACTTTTCGCCATAAACATTGGTTAAAATGAAAATTGCAACCAGTAATGTTTCTATGTTTTTTGGTTTCCACTGTGGTTTATGTTTTTCAATTAAAGAAAAAAGCCTGGTATACGTCATTTCCTTTTTATCTGACATCAAGGCGAAAATAACAGGAATAATATTGGTTTCAGTGCCCGTGCTGCCAACATCGGCGTGGATTGTAAAAAGCTGCTGAAAATGTTTACAACAGCTTTTAAATGTCCCATTACCGAAAGAATTATTGGTTTCTACGAGTGTGGGTCTTGCTTTTACCGAAGCAAAAACCAATATTTTGTTCTCTTCGCCATCTTCAAACAACAGAAAGTTGCTACTTATATTATCAATTTATCCCTTCTTCGTCCATAAATAGAAAAAGTATAATATGCAAAACTTCCCAAAAAAAAAACATCTTTAAAGGGATTATCATTATCTTAATACTTTTCAGTATTGGGGAAAACCCAACATTTAAGAAATCATAAAATCATATTTTATTCTCTAGGCACAAAATGGGAAAAATTTTAATCCAAAAAAGGTCTAGTCACAAAACGGGAATTCACAAAATAGGAATATACCCTATTTTTGTATCTATTATTTTACTACTTATTTTAATTTCTTTGGTCTATGCTAACAGCCTCCAGCTTACTTTAAGCATTTCTACAACTATCTATAGATCTACAATATAATTGCAAAACGCTTAACGTAACTACAATTTTTTGAGTTACTAACTTACATTAGCTATTTGTGTATTAAGAGCAGAAAGTGCAACTATTCCGTTTGAGATAAAATTTGACGTTATCGCGTAAAGGTGAAGAAGCAAAAAAAGTGACTTAGTGTTTGATGTCTCAATTGTCGATTTGAGAAATAATCTCCCTCATTAACTTTTTACATATATGTGCTTAAGAAGGAAGTGAGTAAGTTTCACAAGTGAATCTAAACGACCGAATGGCTGACTATTTACTAAGGCATCTGTGGCTTAGTATTTTGACTGGTACCGCGTAAAGGTAAAGGTTTCGGGTTGCAGATTATTTTTCAATTTCTCCTTGATGTTATTTGATATATTATTGTTTGTTTACTTTCTTAATTTCAAAAATCTGTATATGCTATTGCTCATTTTAAATAATTAATACAAATCATTTGAATACATAGTTTTTCATAAAACTGAAATCTTACAAACATCAGCTGATACAATGAAGCAGTTATCATCAAAGAGCCTGTTGTTACTTCAAACAGTATAATTAATTTCATAGCATTATCTAGTTCCTGTACGTACCTAAAACGATATACTTTTAATTACAGGATCTGTATTCAAAACACTAAAATATTTACACTTACTCAATGAGTTTTTGATGGTCTACTATTAAATTTCTCAAGATCTTTTCCTGTTTTTTCAAATCATTTATATTTTTACAGACCTTTCCATAGCTTCTGAATCGTTCTTGTAACATTCTTATTTGACTCAGTATAAAGGTCATTATAGAAAAGATTGCTATTTGGGTTACAGAATTGAAATTACATCCAACTAAATTGCCAAGAGAATCGGTTAAAAAGCGAACAAAAACAATTGATTGGCCAGGAAGCCAACCAAGTGAAGGTATTGCATTTTCATACTTTGTTATATTTAGGAGACCCAAATCGACTTGTTTCTTAATGTTCCAATAAATAACTAAATTTCCGCAAACCATAGCCGTTCCAGCTAAAGAAGGAGCCAACAAAAGTAATAAATTTATATTTTTTGTATAAATGCAGTAAGACCTGTAAATTTCACGACACACTGAATTTAACTGAAATGATTTTCTGTCGTATTCCACTATATCTCTTATAATTTTAGTAATTTTATTTTTCTGTAATATGAAAGTTTTAATCATGAAAGTGATGCACATTATAATCAGTGCTAAATCTCGCATGAGTATGTCTAATTCGGTTGTTAACATCATTCCTATAAACTGACAAACAATAAATCCAACCAACATTGACTGAGCAAATATAGCGTAGATTTTGTAAATCTGATACTGACAGGCAGTTAGTGATTCTAACTTTAATCTCCAAATTCCACACGCTACCATTGTAATTTTTGATATTAGCATGTGGTTCATTCTAGAAATAGGTATTATGATTTTTTATTGAAATCGATATTAATACTAAAAGAGCGGCTTACAAACCTGTTCTTATCAACAAGAGTAGATTTCGCAACAGATACCATATTTCAAAGCGTGCGTTGGTTGCGTGGTTACTTCGCTGTCTCTGATAAATAATTCGCTATGGTGTTAAGAGAAAAAATAATTTAATGTGTTTCAAAATTTTTTTTTGTATGGATTGAGACACGAAAATTTCCAAAATATTAAAAAAAGGTAAAATGTTAAAGAACACTGTGATAATATCAAAATTTTTATTTAGCTAAAAAATCATTGCTGGCAAAATTTGCCATGAAACAATGTATGTCGAGCTACCCATTTTGAAAGATCCATTGCTAAAACGACCATATTATATTGCTAATTTCTTGCAAAAAAAAATGTTCCAACCCTTCATCAATGGCTGAGCTAGTTTAACAGTCAAGCTAGCATAGCCCTAGCTATATCTCATCAACCAAAAGGACTACGAGGTTCGTAATGGTCGCATATATTATTGCTAATTTATTGCTTTCGAAGTATATATCAACCAACCTCTAAAAACTACCGTAACATCCTCTAAAGTAAATGTCACTCCCAAAAGAATGAGAATAGCGGAGATTAGTAACCAAACAATAAACAAACCAGATTTAATTGTTATTTTATTGTTGACGATCTACAAAAAAAAATATATTTCCAACCCTTTCCGAGAAACAATGTTTATACTAGCTGGACGGTCAAGCTAGTATAATCATAATTGTATCTTGGCAACCAAAGAGACTACAAGGTTTGTAAAGGTGCCATATTTGGTTTCTAATTTATTGCTCTCGAATGGTATATCGACCAAACCTTAAAAACTGTCCTAACATTCCCTAACCTAACGTTGCTGCTCAATTATATAAAACTTTTAGTGATATTTGGGTTGCTATTGAAGTGCGAAAAACTTAAGTGTAAGAAAAACAAATTTCTATTTTTACTTGAGTTAGACAGATTTAAAAAAAATGTGTAGACATGGCTCAGATTCTAGACGAAGAGTTAATCGTGGTTCACACGCTGGCCAAAAAGTCTAAGCACTCTTTTTTTAAATATATTTACAAAGTTATTACACCACAGCTACGTGGAAAAATTGGCTGACAAAAGTAATGCCGTTTTTTTATGTATTTCCGAAGGCTTTTACTGCAAAACTGTTGTTGTTAGGACTTTTCCATTGTATGTGCTTTTTTTTTCGTCAAGCATTTATTTTGCACGTCAGTCTTCACATACATTTTTTCAGTTTGTTTTCTGTCTTTTTTGTGCCAAGATTCATTGTGCGCATCTGTTTTCACGATTGGTTTTTAAATCCATATCAGTTCTTGCATGCCTCGACGACATGTTGTTAAAAATCCATCTGTCCGTTATTTGTATTCTTTTGGGGGTGAAATTGACATAATGGGATGCTGGGGTATTAGTTGGGGGTTGTTTTGTTCTATTTACGTTAGGGTAAATATTCCACACATACGAATTTCACATTTTCTTCCTGGAATCTGTATTCCAGTTATGGCTATTTACTTCTTTATTTGAGGATCTTTTGCCACTAAAAACAAACTAATAAAAAATATAATTCAATATTTTGAAAATGACACTTGCATTAATGCACTAAGAAGTATACACATTAGAATTTTTTATCATCTTTGAAACCGACAACCGATGTGGTTGTCGAAAGCTAAGAGTCATTTAAAAAAAAATATTTTCATTTTTGTTAGGCATTTTCAGTTTTAAAAAACGACCCTTGACAGATTTGACATATCCATCAAGATTAATAAGCAAGGGTCATTTTCAAAATATTGATTTATATTTTTTATTAGTTTGTTTTTAGTGGCAAAAGATCCCCAACTAAAGAAGTAAATAGATGTTATTATGCCACAAAGAAGCTACAGAGAATATTTAAATAGTTAGCTTGACCATCAAACTAGCATAACCATTGTTTCTCGGAAAGGGTTGGAGCAATATTTTTTGCATAATAAATTAGCAATAAATAATCAATAAAATATGATTGTGGTTGCCATTAGGACTTATGAAATGGTTATGGTAGGTTGACATAATTCATGAAACATTTGTGTTGGTAGAAATATGCAATTTTTGCCACCGCAACGTTAACAAATATGTAATGTTAAATTTTAATATTTTAACAGAAAAACGATAATCCATTGTTGTAAGCATAACTTAAAAAAACACATATTTCGACCAGAATGTACATATGTAATCGGTTAAATTTCAAGTTCATACCTTACCGAGTTTTTGAATATTTCTTTACTCACCTTTAACATACCATAAATTCGAAATGAATCAGAATTATTTCAACTAACGTTTAAATACCCCACTAAAAATTAATTTTTAATAAACTAATTATCACCGTTTCGACGTATTTCAAACTAAAACAAACGCTAATTAGATGTTTTATTTCATATAACAGAAATTTCATGTCTAAACTGCAATATTATTATAAAATTAATTTTTAAAATTTGGAAAATAATCAGCTATACTTTTCTATGTAGGTTACTGTTTCAAAGCAATACAATTGATAAAGATATTGACAACATTAATTATGATTGGGAATTATTGAAATATTTCTGTGAACCTAAAATAATTTTTTAATAGACAATGTTTATGTGCATAACAAATAGACACGGGTATGAGGTTAATTTACAAATTACAAGATGAAATTACATAACTGCAAGAATTAACAAATATTAGTAGAATTTTGTTATAGTCTATTTGTTTGAAGGTGGCAGCTAAGAAATGTCATTAAATCGTAAAATGTTGTAAACAAGACCCTAAATCAGTAGCGCACGTACTTATTTATATCGGTATTAAGAAATTTCTTTTAATCATCATATTTTAATCTTCTTAGGTAAGGGATAAGTAGTCATAATACGATATTAAGAATATTTTGTTTTTCGATTTTAACGAGAATAATTGTGGTCGTTAGGGGTGTTAAGGGATTAAGGTGTATAATTGCAAAACCAGGTACGTTATTAGTCTATAAATTGAGGATTTGTTTATATCCTAATACATAAGAATATAAGTACTCGTTAGTCCTGGTGGTTTATATATATATATATATATATATATATATATATATATATTTTAATTGAATAAAATATATTTATTATTATTATAATCATAATAGTGACAACAATTTTAACAGATATGACAATAATACAATAATACAATGTTTTTGACTTAAGAACTAATACATATGTGATACCTAACCCTACAGACAGTAAGGCTTGTATTGTATCAACTATGTGTGTGTGTGTGCGTGTCATTAGAAGTAAGAATGTGTGTGAGTGTTATGCTCGTGCGTGTGTTAATAGGTATAATTAGGCGTACGCTCACGCGGTTTTGTGTGTGTGTGTGTGTGTGTGTGTGTGTGTGTGTGTGTGTGTGTGTGTGTGTGTGTGTGTGTGTGTGTGCATGTGTAAACGAGTGGTGTGCTTGAGTGAGACCCAAGGTCGCCTTGGGAACTGCAATTTATTTTATTTTTTTGTAGATACCTACTTGAAAGCTATTTCTATGATACAAAGGTGCAGGTTATCATAATATCCAAACTTAATAAAGGTTATATATGTTTGCGTTTCCTATAATATTATTTTTAACAGCAATCGAAAATTTCTTAAAATTGCGTACTGTTTTAAGGTGTGCTTGAAGCGTGTTATAGAATCTCGGACCGTCGTAATTTAACTGTCTCTAACAAATTCGTTTGTTGTATCTCTCACATGTGAGATAGCCCTGGATGTTGGCTCGTGTAGGGTAATTGTGACTGATTGTAGTTTTTTTTTCTATATTTTTGTGAATATTACAAATAGCCGTGTGTATGTAGAGGCCTCTGAGATTAAGAAATCTATTATTGGAATATAATATGTTTGACGGATATTGCTTATCAAGTCCCAACATGACTTTCAGAAGCATATTTTGAGAACTTTGTAACTTAGCTTGATTAGTAGGTAGAAGGCTGCCCCATACTACAATGCCATATCGCAAAATGGATTCGACTAATGCAGTATAAACTAATCGAAGTAAATTTTGATTTAGAACATTACGGAGGGTGTAGAAAATATAAGTAAGTTTCCTGAGTTTTTTAGATATATAGTCAGCATGAATATTCCACCGCAAGTGTTGATCGATTATTATACCTAGATATTTTATTTCATTTACTTTCTCTATCTTTTCATTTTCACTCAATTTTATACTTTTGAAAACTGGCTGGGTACTCTGAGTTATGGAAAAGGCAATGAATTTAGTTTTATTTATATTTAGCGTCAGCAGGTTAAGATCCATCCATTGTTTTATACTTCTTAAACATCTTTCAACACCCTTTTTTGCATCTGACCAGTTAGAAGCAGTATGAAGAATGACGGTGTCATCTGCGTAGGAAATAATGTCCCCTCTGTCACATGCATTATACATATCGTTTATATACAAAAGAAATAATATAGGGCCTAATACAGTACCCTGTGGAATGCCAATTTTAACGTGTTTAGGTTCACTCAACACATCATTGATTTTTACCAACTGAATAAGATTTGATTAATAATTCTTAAAAAGTTACAACGCCAAACACCTGATACCCATTGCCTCTAGTTTAACTAATAATCTCTCATGTGGTATGGTATCGAAAGCCTTTGCTAAATCTAAGAAAACTGCTATCGTACACCTGTCACTGTTTATATCATTTAAAACTTCACTCACTAGTCTAGTAATAGCACATTCTGTATTAAGGCCTTTGAGAAACCCATACTGCTTGTTGGAAATTAATTTATTCTATTCAATAAAAGATATAAGACACTTTTTTATGTACATTTCGAGAATTTTCGAGAAACAGTTAATTTGGCTTATAGGCCTGTAATT
>OZ034801.1:63664365-63785062 GCA_964028335.1 Altica lythri
AGAATACATCGGACAAACAAATAGAAGAATCTCAGCCAGAGTACAGGAACACCAGAACAACATCAGAAATAAGCAAACGACATCAGCCCTTTTTCAACACCACCAGGAAACGGGCCACACAATAAACTTCCCAGAAACAAAACAGATTGCACCTATCAAACACTACAGAACCCGCATAGTCAGAGAAGCCCTCGAAATAGAGAGAACCAACAGCCTCAACAAAAGAGACGATGCACAAAACATCTCCAACACTTGGAAAAGTCTCCTCAAAAGACAATCTAATCCAATTACCCGAGAAGAACAAAAATCCTTGGAGAATACACAGACACGGGCAGAACCAATAAGAAACACACACGCAACAAGGACAGCCGTACCCATCCAGGCCCAAATGCCGTCAGGAAACAATCGGCGCGACCAACGACCTCTGGTGGAGGAAACGTCAACACCTGAACCGCACCCCCCACCAATTACAGAACAGCGATATAATCTGCGCCGCCGCCGACACGTATAAAAGCAGCAGCACAGGACCACGCAGCTCGTTTCAAGTTTAGCAGCCGCAAAGGAAGCATCACTTGAAAATGCCAGCTGAGATGTTGGCGAAACGTCGTGAAGACACAAACAACCAACGGATTGAAACCCGGAACACCACTACTGTTCATTCTACCATCCGTGAAACACTACATCATAACATATATATATATATATATATGTTATAACATATATAACTTGCTATTATATTTATTATAAGTTAATATGCCATAAATAAACCTTGCCTTTAACTTTATAAATTTTTATGAAAATATTAAAATTTTATTAAAAGTTTTATATAGGCAAATTGTTTTAAATTTTTAAGTATTGTAAATTAATATTATATTTCCCGACAATGACTCTATCTTTATGGGCAGAATTCAACATTTAACTTAGATTATTATATAATTTTGTTTGTAAAATATAAAATTTTTATACGAATGAACTAACTGACGTTATGCTGATGAGATTCCGGGAAAGAAGAATTATATTAACCTATAATATACTTAGAATGTTAGTCAGATAACTGTTTTCAAAACTCAACTTATTCAATTTGAATGAGAATGGAAAATATCATAACTATTATCAATAAAAACAATTAAAATAATCTTATAAACTAAGGAAATAGTGCACAGTGAAACAGTGAAAATAAATGTTCATTAAATATATAAAAATCAAACACAGAAAAGTTCTTTATTGTTAAAATGAAATTTGGATACCGTTAATCTTGAAGATATGCTCCACTCCCAGGATTGTATCCACTTCAGGACCATAAAAACCATAAAACTCGTTCAAAACTCTGGATCATCTGCTAATTATTGGAACAGCTAGGCAGGTACATAAATTCTGATACTTATAAAACTTTTATCATAACTATTTGCTTTCAAATTCAATCAAATATCTCCTCGTACAATGTACTACTTCACTTTAGCCTCTTCTTAGATTCTATTTTCTAATTATAAATAAATTTCTCTGCTTACCAGGGTATTCAATCACTTCTCCTTTACTTTAGTATCGATTTTCTATTAATTAAACTCTTTTATCTTACTAATTTCAATAAAAAAACTCAAATTTTAACAGGAACCAAATTTAATACATGTCGCTCTTTTAACGAACAAAAAACAAGAGACTTCTTCCAAAATCAACAAAAACTAACAATTGCCTTCTATAACAAAGCTTCAACTACTATCTATCTATTATACCCTACTTGATAAATTGTCACAAAATTACAAATTGTAACACTTGATTTAGATTTATACAATTATTTTTACATTCAAAATTCTGTTACATTTAATTTCAAACAAAAATCTAATATTTATATAATTCTAACCTAAAATACTTTTAAAATTTCACAATTTCTTATTTCATCAAAATTTAAATCTATTACAAACAATATCCTCGCTTGAATCTCAAATATTAATTATTATAAACGTAAGTAGTTTTTAATTTAATCTATGATATAAATTATACTTTTTGAAATAATATATCATTTAGTATTGATACTTTATATGAAACCTTTTTTTAAAAAACATTTAACTTTCTTATAAAAAAAAAACTTCAATTTAATTTAAAGTATAACAAACATATGCATTTTCTAAAATAGATATACTTTTTCCTTTTTTTAATAAAAAAAAACTAATCCAATATTCTATATATATTAATTTTGTTTTTCCCTTTTTTAGGAAATAAGAAAAAAAACTTGGAAAATATTTATGGTCATGAAAAAAAAAATTTGAACAAATGTATATAAAATCTATAACCTTGAATTCTGCCTGGAATTAAGAATATCTTCGTTTTATTAATGTGATCAGTACTTATTTAATTGATATTTTTTTTTAATTATAGCATATTTTAATTTGCCGCTAGTTTTTGTCACTTTATAAAACAAATACAAAACTCATCCAGATGGTGTTCCAAAAGCTACAAAAAAAGATGATGTCAACAAAATAATTTTTTGATTCAAAATCAGACAGATGGCGAATGATTAACCAAAAAATCGGTTGATAACTAAGTTGGTAACTAAGTTGATGTAGTCAACTATCCAATGTAATTTTTCAATTCGTTGGATTTCCACTGTATACTATGCGCACGAAGTCTAGATACCAGGAGTCTACACGGTATAGGCTTTTCCATAATATTTCTGGTCTCAATAATCAACCCAGATCATAGTTCTATTTTTTGCCACTGGCGGCGCGAGTAACCATAAGAACTTATAAGAACCGATGTTTATGACATTTATGACATTTAAATTTCGCGAAATTAAATTCAATATATAATATTAATTTATTTATTTAAAATTAGTTGTCATAAAAGCTGTCAATAGTAACAAAACTTCCCGCGTAAGTATTTAAACGAGTATCTTAGGAACATGAGCGCACTCTACCGGCAATAGTTCTGTCCCCTAAATTGAGACCATTTTTTTAACATTACGTTTAAACTCCTGGTATCTATACTTCGTAAATATGCGATTATAAGTCGGGTCAAAAATGACACCCGGTTTGCGGTGAAATTTCAGATCGAGATGCCATTCGATTTTAAACAGTTATAATTTCCAATTATGGAGGGTAGATTTCCCATGCAGCTTGCATGTACAATATCGGTAAATAAATGGCAAAAACAGTCGTTGCATAAATGTCGACTGCTTTGGCATCAGAAAAATATGCACGCGCCAGAAATAATACAAGATTTATGTATTTTTTATTTAGTTTAAATTGAATATTTATGACCAAGACAGCACAACGTCGTTCACGTTATCTAGTGTTTAAATTGTCTTTGCCGGCTCCAAGGTCAAAATAAAGGATAAAATAGTTTTGGTCTTTTACGGTTTTACTACATAAAATATTAAGTTTATGGTAATTTGTTGTTAACAAAGACTAGGAATTTATTTCATTCTGATTAAAATATCAGCGTTTTTGTTGGTTGACCTTACTAGGGGATTTTCTATTCTGTAATTACATATATTCGGTTACAGGGGTCTTTCATCTGCGCAAAATATAAAAATGGTCGAACTCCAGAGAAAGGATATTGAAATGGCCATTAAGAAAATAAAACTCGAGCTGACTTCCGGTTCTGATTAGATACCTGTGTTTTTTATACGAGATTGCTTGACAGTTCTTATTAACCCTTTACTTTACTTGTGTATAAAATTAAAAGTTTTTTTCAAATATTTGGAAAACATCTAGAGTTTGTCCAATATACAAAAAAAAATATAAGCTCGGATATCAGAAATTACAGAATGTTTCAATAATGAATAACTTTGATATGGTTTTTGAAATTTAAAATCGCGATTGATATTAGCACATATTCTGGTCAAATTGTAATGGATTCATTAAGAATCGATCTACCATTTCCAACTTATTGTAATAACTCAACATATTGCAATGGCTATAGATAATCCAAAGCAAGTTGATGTAGTGTACACTGACTTTTCAAATTCGTTTGATCGCAAACTTGACAATTTGGGTTTTGATAAGGTATATTTACAATTATTTAAGTTTTACCTTTTTGTAAGGAGTCAACATAGAATTGCGTAGTCATAGTTCAGATATATACCCAATCAACTCAGGTGTACCCCAGGGCTTAGTGCTTGGCCCCTTGCTGTTTGGTTTGTTTATTAAGGACATTGGACAAAAATATGGATATTGGGTTCTTGTTTTATTATTGTAACGGGATAACCGTAAAGGAAAGGACCTAAATTTGTTTTTCGGTTTTTCTAGAAACTTCTAAACACAGTGACGAGATTAAATAATGTTTCTAGAAAATTCTAAAACACACTAACTAGATTAAATAATGTTATATATAAGGGGATGTATGGGCAGTTAACAGATAAAGAGCCAGCGCGAGAATATGTCCCAGCTGTCACAGCGGATGTCTACCCTACCAGAAGAGTTATCAAGTTCCTTCTCCCAGCAAATATCGCATTTACGCTCCGAAATGTGCAACTTGCGAGACGAGCAAAACCAGCAAGTGGCCAACTTAAATCAGCAAGTGGACAACTTGAACCAGCAAGTGGCCAACATGCGAGATGAACAGAATCACCAAGTAGCCAACTTGCGAGACGAAATCAACCAGCAAATTCAGTCCGAAATAAGGAAGCTTCAACAAGAACAGGAAGCTGGTCGTCGAAACCAGCCCATCCACCACGGCGACGGATATGCAGAAAGGATGGAAACCTGCCACGTAGACATCGACCGACGAGGAAACGGGGAGGCGACCCACGTACGAACTACGATGAAACCCCCGACCTTCGATGGAAAGGCTTCCTGGCCAAATTACCTGAAACAATTCAACGCAGCGGCCAGAGCGAATGGATGGTCATCCCAGGAGAAGGCATTGTCACTAACCGTAGCAGAAAAGTGGAGAAACTATCCAGGATTTTGAGGCGGAAGTGGCAAGAATGGTATGACTTGCGTATTCCAATGCAGCGAAGGATTTCCTGGAGTGCCTAGCAGTTCAAACCTTCACCGATGGTCTTCGAGACGTCGAGTTGCAGCGCTGTGGTTCTCGTGCCTCTTTCGAGCACACAAAGTTTCTTTATTTAAAGATTTTTAGTTATATGCTATCGTTGGCGATCATTTGGTCTCTTCTTTTCTTTTTCAGTGATTTAATAATCACTTATTAAGATTCATTTTCTTTTTGAAAGGCTTTATGAGATTATTCGTATGGATAGCAAAATAAGCTCAACCTGTATAGAAAATATGGAAGATCACCGTTGCCAAGACAGTGGATCGTGGTTGATATAAAAAAGGCGAAACAAGTTGTTTGATAGATGATTATTTTTGATATTTCAACAAAAGTCAGATGTATTTATTTTTGCTGCAGTAATACAAGTTATTATATTTTCATTTTTATTTTATTTTAATTTTGGTGTAATGACCATTGCACTAAAAGCGCGCTGTACGGTTGGCGCGGCCGAAGACTCTTGTGGACGCCTTGATCATTGCCCTGGAGTTTGATGCGGCGACGGAGGCCTCACGTGGAGTTGCTCGACTAAGGGAAGTCATCGGTAACTGCGACCATCTCGTTCATTCCGTTACCGACGTCGAGGCGGTAGTCGAGAGGTTAATGAAGTTATCTCCAAAAAGAAGGCGCCCAGTGAGATGTTGGAACTGCAGAGAACTAGGCCATATAAGAAATACTTGCCCCCAAAAAGAAAAATCTTCTGCTGAAGTACCCCAGCAGCAGGAAAACTAGAACGTGTCGACTCCTGGAGGGCGAAATCGAACCCAAACATTCCCGAAGCCCCTCACACTATTAAATTGGCAACTCTGCGACGTCACGTGGACAGCTTATATGTAGATGCCCTCATTGATGGGAAGAACTTTAGCATGTTGGTAGACACTGGAGCTACGAAAACGATCGTTCGACCATCCATCATTATGCGAAAGAAGATGTGGCCTACCAGTTGGAGACTGCGTACCGCTACCGGAGATTCTGCTAGAGTCTACGGTGAGATACAGGTGACGCTACAGTTTGGTTCAACCTCTCTTGTTCACTCGGTACTGGTGGCTGACGTTGATAAAGATGTTGTTCTGGGCATGGATGTTATGCTCCACTGTGGTTTTCATTTGGATCTTCGCCGACGTATCCTTCGTACTGGTAATGAAGAAATATTCCTGCACCGAAAACAAGTTGACAATGCCTCGATTAAGCTAATCGATAATATCGAACTTCCGGCGAGCTGCGAATGTGTCGTCACAGCGCGGTTGGATGGACTGGAGCCAGATGGTGCCCCAGCCATGATAGAGCCGAAGAACCATGACCATGAATTGGGAAAAGGTCTCCTTGTGGGTAAGACTCTTGTTAGATCCGCCAAAGAGGTACCCATCCGAGTTATCAACTTGAACGATCATCCAGTTCTTCTCCGAAAGGACACGAAAATGAGAAGTTTAGAACCAGTAACGGCCATAATTTACAAGGTAAACGTTACGGAAACAGATGAGTCCAACGGAAATGAACAATTAATGACCAAATTAGATCCCTCTTTGTCAAAATTAGAAAAGAAACAGGTAAGAGACCTACTTTACCGTTATAAACCTGTATTTGGTTCTAAAAGTAAACTGGGAAGAACTGATGTTGTACAACATAGAATTAACACTGGTGATGCACGTCCGATTCGACAGGTACCCCGAAGGATGCCTCAAGTTAAGAAGGAAGAAGCAGACAGATCCCTTAAAGAAATGATTTAAAATGGCATAGTCGAACCATCCAGTAGTCCGTGGGCTTCTAATGTGGTATTAGTGAGAAAGAAAGACGGATCAATGCGGTTTTGTGTCGACTATCGAAAGCTAAATGATGTCACTAAGAAGGACAGTTATTCTCTGCCAAGGTTTGATGATGCCCTCGACGCTTTGGCGGGTTCTACTTTGTTTTCTACCTTGGACCTTAAAAGCGGATACTGGCAAGTTAAAATGAATCCTGCAGACAAAGAAAAGACTGCCTTTACCAGTGGATCAGGGTTGTGGCAATTCACGGTCCTTCCGTTTAGCCTCTGTAATGCTCCTGCGACGTTTGAACGGCTAATGGAAAACATCCTGCGGGGTTTGTCATGGGAAACTTGTCTAGTTTATCTAGACGACATCATCATAATGGGCACGACCTTTAAGGAACATTTATCTAACCTGAAAGAAGTCTTTAAAAGATTACAGAACCCTAATCTAACATTGAATGTTAAGAAATGCCACTTGTTTCAGAGACAGGTCAACTATTTAGGACATAACGTAAACAAGGATGGAGTTGCTGTTGACCCCGCTAAGATACAAGCCGTTCAGGAATGGCCAATCCCTATCGACAAACATCAGCTCCGGAGTTTCTTGGGTCTTTGTTCCTATTACCGACGATATGTCAAGAATTTTGGAGACATCGCTTAACCCTTGACACGTTTGACAGAACAAGATAAGTCCTTCTGTTGGGATCAGGAATGTCAAGAGGCGTTTAAAATATTGAAGAAACAGCTTACGTCAGCACCTGTTCTTGCTTATCCACTTCCTGATGGTAAGCGTATTCTGGACACCGACGCCAGCAATGTGGGAATTGGAGCCGTCTTGTCACAGCTACAAGATGGTAAGGAAAAAGTGGTTGGTTACTTCAGCAAAACTTTATCGAAAGCTAAAAAGAACTACTGTGTAACTCGGAGGGAACTGCTAGCAGTTGTAAAATCCGTCAAACACTTTTATAAATATCTGTATGGCAGAAAATTCCTGATCAGAACAGACCATGCTAGTTTAAAGTGGTTACTTAGATTTAGGAACCCAGAAGGACAGATAGCAAGATGGCTCGAAAAACTGCAGGAATATGATGTTGAAATCGAGCACAGACCTGGAACCAGACATCGTAATGCTGATGCACTTTCCAGAAGACCATGTCGACCTGATTGCCCCCATTGTACCCGTATGGAGCAGAACGAGGAAAAACTTGCCTTAGTTAAGGTTGTGCCAGAAGACGAGAGCTCTTTGCTGGAGGAGCAACAAGAAAACGATCCCGTTCTGAGAAAGATTCGGGAGTGGAAGAGAATGGACCGTCGTCCGTTGTGGAGAGAGATATCCTCATCCTCTTCTGCTTTAAAAGCATATTGGTCCCAATGGAACTCTTTAATTTTGGACGGTGGGCTCGTTAAAAGACTTGTAGAAAATTCCGAGGGCACAGAAACAAGGAAACAAATAGTGGTCCCAAGAAATGCTGTGCCAGAAATTTTAAAACAGATGCATAATGATAGTTCTGGAGGACATCTGGGTATCACGAAAACGCTGCAAAATATCCGAGATAGATTTTACTGGGTAAATTGCACTAATGATGTTAAAGATTGGTGTCGTAAATGCACTACATGTGCTGCCAGTAACGGTCCGCACCGAAAACCGAAGGCGGAAATGGACTACTTCACTAAATGGGTTGAAGCATATGCAGTTCCCAATCAGAAAGCTACCACTTTAGCAGATATATTGGTTGAAGAATTCGTAAGCCGATTTGGGGTACCACTAGAATTACATTCAGACCAAGGAAGAAATTTTGAGAGCAAGCTGTTTCAAGAAGTTTGCCAAACATTAGGCATCCACAAAACGAGAACCACAGCGATCCACCCTCAGTCTGATGAAATGGTGGAACGAATGAACCGGACTATAACCAACTATCTGTCAAAAGTGGTGTCAGATTGTCAGAGAGATCAGGATCGAAATATTTCACTATTTCTAATGGCAATTTGATCGGCCATTAACAAATCAACTGGCCAAACGCCTGCGAAGGTCCTGTTCGGTAGAGAAATGAGGCTACCATGTGACTTGGTGTTTGGTTGTAAACCTGGTGAAGAAATGGCCCGTAAAACAATATGTCGCCGATCTTCAGAATCGAATGGGGAATATACACAACCTGGTGCGCGGAAAACTTCAATTATCAAGTGATCGGATGAAGAGGTACTATGACATGCGGACAATGGAAAAGAATTACCAAGTTGGAGATTTAGTCTGGCTCTATAACCCCCGACGGCGTCGAGGTATTTGTCCCAAATTACAGAAGAACTGGGAAGGTCAATACACCATCAAGAAGAAGATTAACGATGCCATTTATCGGATCTTGAAAATTCCCAGAGGAAAACCCGTCGTGGTCCATCATGATCGTTTGGCGCCTTACCAAGGAAATCACAGTGGAGATGCGCAGCAGCTCCAAGAAGATGGTTTGGCTGGCTTAGGGAGTGTGCGGGATTCCGATGTAGGAAATAACATTCCAGGAGGAATGGATCTATATATGTTATATATAAGGGGATGTATGGGCAGTTAACGTCAGTTCAAGTTCAAATATTTACAAGAGTTCATTGTATTGTCAAGCAGTTTAGACGTTATCCAGCAGAGTTCTGTGTATTTTTACAATTTTGTTAATAAATTGTGTAAAAGTCCCCATAAGTGTTTCATTATGATAATTTTAAAATCTGGTTTAAAATCAAAACTATTGAGGAATGTAAAAAAATGTAGAGAAACTTACAGTATTTACATCAATAGTAGCTGAATAATCGCTTAGACTTAAATATCAAGAGTAATGGCATATTTAGCGAAAACCAAAAATGTTATTAAATACAATTTTAGTATAGATAATATAATTTTAGACAGACAAAAAACAATTTTGTGATCTGGGAGTTTTGTTTGACAGTAGAATTACGTTTGTGGATCCCATTTAATTGATAGTTGCTTCCAAGTAAGATGCACTCATGGTTTTGATAACGTAACTGCTATAATGTTATTTTTCTTTTATTAGGTATTAGAATACGCGGCTCTAATATAATCTCCTAGTCATCAAACTTACATAAATAGTTTGGAAAATCTTCAAAGAAAATTTTTAAATTATCTAGATTTAAAATCGGAAGGTACCTACTGATCCTGAGCAAGGATAACCGCAAAACGAACTTTTAAAAAAATTCAAACTTACTTCTCTGGAAGACAGGCGATGTAATAATTCTCAGTTCATATTGCATAATATTTTAAATAACAAAATTGATTGTACTGAGTTGTTGGCTCGTTTGTCTTTCCTAGTACCTAGAAGAGCATTTTGTCACATTTAATGTGCCTAAGAGAGGCACTAATACAATGAAGACTTTCCCACTTTAAAGAATGTGCAACAATCAGAACCTCGATTATCTCCATATCTCAGTTAACTCACTTAAAAATGAATTGTTCCCTTTATTGTAGCTTGTGGCCATAAATTATTTGCATTTATTTATGTCATGTTCACACTAATTACACAAATTACAAATTACTATTATGTTTTTTTATATATATTTATTGTTAAGAATCTTTGTATGTTATTAAGTTTTTTTATCGATATTGTTATTAGGCTTTTTTCCTGTAGTATGAACTTTTGTAAAATAAAATACCGACATTAAGATGCGATGATCTGTAATAATCTTTCTTTGTAATAAATAGTATCCGTAGTGATGTTATACGTCTCAAACAAAGGCTAAGAGTTTTCTTTCTATGGTAGATTTTTTTCCGCGATGTACAAATTCTAGGTGCAAAAGGGATAGTAAAATCTTTTCAGATTGATCTTTAAGATAATACAGCACCAATTGCGAAAGCACTAGCTTCGGCACTAAGTAAGAAAATTTCTTTCGAATTTGTTCACATTAAAATGGTGTCTGATATTTGAATATGTATTTATTGATCGATTAATGATTTTTAATATATTTCTTTTCTTTAGAATTTCTAGGTTCTGGAAAATCCGTACTAATTATCACAGTGTCGTGAGGTGACCAAGATAAGCGTAAAAAATCGCATTTATATGGCTTGATTTTAAAATTAGCATTTCGAAGTCTTTGAATTTTCTAGGATAGGCAAGATATAACTATGTATAGTAGCAATTACTTGTCATAGATTGTAACTTCTTTGAGTTACCGATAATCAATCACTACTCTTGATTTTTGTTTACCGGATACATCTAGCTGTTTTTTATACCAAGACTGGTGCTGATCAAAGTGAAATAAATACGATCTTCTGTTGTAATATTTTATTATTTTGGGTTTAACTTATTGTTTGTATTTGGCGGTATCTTTATTTTGCAAAAACTGGTCTAGCAGTGTGACTTCATAAATTTTTTGACCTAAGCATTTTAATTTAAAAATTATATTTAGTTACTATTTTTAGAAAGTTTTTATATTTGCACCATGTTCTGTGTCTTTTTGTCATTCTCTTTGTCATTCCGTGAAATTTTGTAATCGAATTTAATCCTATTTTCCGACTACCTAGAGCTCTGAAATTTTCAGGATAGCTAAGAACTGGATGACAATGCATGTTTCGTGTGTTTAGGCATATACATAGATACATGTGGGGTGAAGATACAAGAATGCCTGGAAAGAAGATAAATGAATTATTGGTTGCTGAGCTCAGAAGAGAGCTCAAAGAATTAGAGTTGGAAACTACTGGGACCAAATCTGTATTGTTGAATAGGCTCCGTGAATATTACCTAAGTAATAATTTGGACCCTGACGTTGTGGAGTTCGATGACCCGGTTCAAAAAGCAATTTCTGAACTATCACAACGAATGACGAGGCAACAAAAAGAACAAACGCAACAACTTTCCCGTCTGCAAGAAGAACAATCGCAACAATTTTCCCAGCTGTGGCAAAGAATACCGAGTCAACAAGCAGAACAAACACAACAATTTTTCCAGCTGTCTCAGCGAATGACGAGCCAGCAAGAGAAGCTATCACAACGGATGTCTACCCTATCAGAAGAGTTATCCAGTTCATTCTCCCAGCAAATATCGCATCTTCGGGACGAGCAAAATCAGCAAGTGGTCAACTTGCGAAAGGAGATTAACCAGCAAATACAGTCCGAAATAAGAAAGCTTCAACAAGAACAGGAAGCTTGTCGTCGAAACCAGACCATCCACCATGGCGACGAAGATGCAGAGAGGGCGGAAAACTGCCACGTAGACGTCGAACGACGAGGAAACGGGGAGGCGACCAAGGTACGATCGACGATGAAACCCCCGACCTTTGACGAAAAGACTTCCTGGCCAAATTACCTAAAACAATTCGACGCAGCGGCCAGAGCAAATGGATGGTCATCCCAGAAGAAGGCATTGTCCATAACTATAGCTCTGCGAGGCGAGGCTTTAGACGTCCTGCATTCATTGACACCGGATGATGCTGACAATTTCGAGTTATTGGTGAATCGTCTAGAGATGCGTTATGGCCAAACTCATCTACAACCGGTATACCGAATGCAGTTAAAGAGCCGAAAGCAGAAAAATGGAAAGACTATCCAGGAGTTTGAGGCAGAAGTGGTAAGAATGGTACGGTTTGCGTATCCAAATGCAGCGAAGGATTTCCTGGAGTGCCTGGCGATCCAAACCTTTACCGATGGTCTTCAAGCTGTCGAGTTGCAGCGGGCTGTACGGTTGGCGCAGCTGAAATCTCTTGTGGACGCCTTGACCATTGCCCTGGAGTTTGATGCGGTGACGGAGGCTTCACGTGGAGTTGCTCGACTAAGGGAAGTCACCGGTAACTACGACCATGCCGTTCGTTCCGTTAGCGACGTCGAAGCGGTAGTGCAGAGGTTAATGAAGTTGTCTCCAAGAAGAAGGCGCCCAGTGAGTTGTTGGAACTGCGGAAAACGGGTCGACTCCTGGAGGGCGACATCGACCCCAAACATTTCCGAAGCCCCTCACACCATCAAATTGGCAACTCTGAGACATCACGTGGACAGCTTGTATGTAGATGGACTCATTGATGGGAAGAACTTTAGCATGCTGGTAGACACTGGAGCTAGTTAACTGTAGGCATGGGCCGACAGGATTTTTAAAAACAAATTTATTTTTTTAACAGAGAACTTTAATTAGTAATGGACAAATTGAGAATGACTTTATTTTATAATTTACAGTATTCATAACCTCGTATTTATCTAAAATATGCAAGCTTACATTTCTACTCTTCTTTGTTCTTAAAGCTGGCTGTCACGTATAACTAGCTACAAAAACTATCGTCCGACCATCCATCATTATGCAAAAGAAGATGTTACCTACCAGTTGGAGACTGCGTACCGCTACCGGAGAATCTGCTAGAGTCTACGGTGAGATACAGGCGACGCTACAGTTTGGTTCAACCTCTCTTGTCCACTCGGTGCTGTTGGCTGACGTTGATGAAAATGTTGTTCTGGGCATGGATGTTATGCTCCACTGTGGTTTTCATTTGGATCTTCGGCGACGTATCCTTCGTACTGGTAATGTGGAAATATTCCTGCATCGAAAACAAGCTAACGATGCCTCGATTAAGCTAATCGGTGATATCGAACTTCCGGCAAGTTGCGAATGTGTCGTAACAGCGCGGTTGGATGGACTGGAGCCAGATGGTGCCCCAGCCATGATAGAACCAAAGAACCATGACTATGAATTGGGAAAAGGACTCCTTGTGGGTAAGACTCTTGTTAGATCCGCCAAAGAGGTACCTATCCGAGTTATCAACTTGAACGATCATCCAGTTCTTCTTCGAAAGGACACGGAAATGGAAAGTTTAGAACCAGTAACGGCCATTATTCACAAGGTAAACGTTACGGAAACAGATGAGACCAACGAAATCGAACAATTAATGAAAAAATTAGATCCCTCTTTGTCGAAATTAGAAAAGAAACAGGTAAGAGATCTACTTTACCGTTATAATCCTGTATTTGGTTTTAAAAGTAAACTTGGAAGAACTGATGTTGTCCAACATAAAATCAAGTTAAGAAGCAAGAAGCGGACAGAGCCCTTAAAGAAATGATTTAAAATGGCATAGTCGAACCATCCAGTAGTCCGTGGGCTTCTCCTGTGGTATAAGTAAGAAAGAAAGACGGATCAATGCGGTTTTGTGTCGCCTATCGAAAGCTTAATGATGTCACTAAGAAAGACAGTTATCCTCTGCCAAGGATTGATGATGCCTTCGACGCATTGGCAGGTTCTACTTTGTTTTCTACCTTAAAAGCGGATACTGGCAGGTTAATATAAATCCTGCAGACAAAGAAAAGACTGCCTTTACCAGTGGATCAGGGTTATGGCAATTCACGGTTCTTCCGTTTGGCCTCTGTAATGCTCCTGCGACGTTTGAACGAATAATAAAAAACATCCTCCGGGGTTTGTCATGGGAAACTTGTCTAGTTTATCTGGATGACATCATCATAATGGGCAAGACCTTTAAGGAACATTTATCTAACCTAGAAGAAGTCTTTAAAAGATTACAGAAAGCTAATCTAACATTAAATGTTAAGAAATGCCACTTGTTCCAGAGACAGGTCAACTATTTAGCGTATTTAACGTAAGCAAGGATGGCGTTGCTGTAGACCCCGCTAAGATTCAAGCCTTTTAAGAATGGCCTATCCCTATCGACAAAGATCAGCTCTGAAGTTTCTTGGGTCTTTGTTCCCATTACCGACGATATGTTAAGAATTTTGGAGACATAGCCAAACCCTTGACTCGGTTGACAGAACAAGACAAGTCCTTCTGTTGGGATGGGGAATGTCAAAAGGCTTTTGAACTATTAAAGAAACAGCTGATGTCGACCTGATTGCTCCCATTGTACCCGCATGGAGCAGAACGAGGAAAAAATTGCATTAGTTAAGGTTGTGCCAGAAGACGAGAGCTCTACGCTGGAGGAGCAACAAGAAAACGATCCCGTGCTAAAAAAGATTCGGAAATGGAAGAGAATGGACCATCGTCCGTTGTGGAGAGAGATATCCTTATCCTCTCCTGCTTTAAAAGCATATTGGGCCCAATGGAATCCTTTAATTTTGGACGGTGGGCTCCATCAAAGTAGAAAATTCCGAGGGCACAGAAACAAGGAAACAAATAGTGGTCCCAAGAAATGCTGTACCAGAAATTTTAAAACAGATACATAATGATATTTCTGGAAGATATCTGGGTATCACGAAAACCCTGCAAAAGGTCCGAGACAGATTTTACTGGGTAAACTGCACTAACGATGTTAAAGATGGTTTGGAGTACCACTAGAATTACATTCAGACCAAGGGAGAAATTTTAAGAGCAAGCTGTTTCAAGAAGTTTGCCAAAGATTAGGCATCCACAAAACGAGAACCACAGCGATGCACCCTCAGTCTGATGGAATGGTGGAACGAATGAATCGGACCAGAACCAACTACCTGTCAAAAGTGGTGTCAGAGGGATTGGGCCATTCGATCGGCCATTAACGAAACAACAGGCCAAACGTCTACGAAGGTCCTGTTCGGTAGAGAAATGAGGCTACCATGTGACTTGGTGTTTGGCTGTAAACCTGGTGAAGTGGCCCGTGAAGAATATGTCACCAATATTCAAAATCGAATGGAGAATATTCACAACTTGGTGCGTGGGAATCTTACATTATCTAGTGATCGGATAAAGAGGTACCATGACACGCGGACAATGGAAAAGAGTTACCAAGTGGGGGATTTAGTCTGGCTCTATAAACCCCGACGGCGTCAAGGCATTTATCCCACATTCCCAAATTACAGAAAAACTGGGAAGGTCCATAGACCATCAAGAAAAAGATTAACGATGTCATATATCGGATCGTGAAAATCCCCAGAGGAAAACCCGTCGTGGTCCATCATGATCGGTTGGCGCCTTACCAGGGAAACCATAGTGGAGGTGTGCAGCAGCTCCAAGAATATGGTTTAGCTGGTTCAAGGAATGTGCGGGATTTAGACAATAACATTCCAGGAGGAATGAATCTAAGGAGGGGGCAGTGTAACAGGATAACCAATTAAGAAAAGGACTTTTACTTGAAAGACTAGTTTCAGGTTATTTGTTCTAGAATGTTCTCTCTCTTTCTTGTGTATAATGATTAAGTTCGATTTATGTTTCGCGTTCATTCTAGAATGTTCGTTTGTTTTATATAAGGGGATGTATAGACAGTTAAGGGGAGTTCAAATAATTTACAATAGTTCATTGTATTGTCAACCAGTTTAAACGTTATCCAGCTGAGTTCTGTGTATCTTAACAATTTTAGTCCCCATAAGTGTTTCAATATTATCAGTTTAAAAGTTTTTAAATAAGTTGTTCGTAGCCTATGTGGGTAAAGGTTGGATGAGTCCAGTTGTGACAGTTCTGTTATGTTATCATAATGGGATCGATTACGCGAGAGAGAATTTTTTTTGGTTCTACATGAGAAAACAGTAATTATTATTTTAACTGTTAATAAAATAAACTAATTTAGAAAATTTTTTAGACTGTCCTGTGGACTATGCCGTAATCTATCTCGGTAAAGCGCTATTTGCCAAGGGACAGATTGCACTTAGTAATAATTTAAAATAATTTAATAATAGTAATATGAATTATAAATCACAAAAAAAAACTTTCTACTATAAAAAGTTCTTTTTATAAATTGTGAATATTATAATATAATTATTTTAAATTTTTTTAATAATTTTCTACTTTTCCTATCAATCACGCACCAAAGTAGACTAAAGCATGAGAATGTGGGTCTTTATCAATTTTTTTACCTATGCATTTTAATTTAATAATTTTGTCTATTCTACATTTAATATGAAAGTGGTTAGTTTATTTACTATTTTCTATAATACAATATTTATATTTACTAAAATTACTTTCTATTCTTTCGATCAATCATACATTTGTAATTATCTTAAAAATCTTATCCAAGAATGACATCGAGGTCAAGGTTATTAATTGTAAACGAATTTTTTTAGAGAATCATCTTCAAAAAGAGAAATTAGGATAGACTTAGTAATTAATACGTTTTAATTGGTAATGCTTGATTTATAATGAAATAAGCGTAGAGAAACATTGGTTCTGGCAAAGTCACATTGGACTTAAAATCTTTTAGATTTTGGGTTTGCATTTATATCTTCGGGCCAAAGTGTTCTAGCGACTCACTAAAGACTAACAAATTTGCTCAAAAGGTTATTACTGGTGATGAATCACGGGTTTACAGTTATGATCCTAAAATAAAGCGGTCTTTGCAGTGAAAACATGCCTCTTCGTCCCGGTCAATAAAAGCACGTCAAAGACGATGCAAAATATGATTAATATCAATTGTTTTTTTTTTATTATGAAAGCGTCGTACATCTCGAATATGTTCCTGCAACTTAAACGATTAACAAAGAGTACTACGTTGAAATATTAAAAAAGTTGCCAGGTACAATTCGCAATTCGAAGAAAACGACCAGAGTTTCGGCAAACCGGTAACTGTCTTCTTTACCACGGTAATGATCCAGCGCATGCATTAAACCTTGTATAGCAGTATTTATTAAAACACACTGCTGTACAGCTTGGGCAGCCTCTATAGAGTCCCGACATAGCTCCTTGCGACTATTTGCTGTTTCCTCTATTAAAAATGCCGCTTAAAGGACACCGATTCGACGACAAGAAGACTGTTGAAACCAATGCGACAAATGCACTAAAGGCGATTTCGATAACTTACTTTCAAGACAGTTTTGGTAAGGGAAAGCATCGATATGATCGTGTAGTTATATCAAATGGGGACCACTTCGAAGAATGCCACCAACCAGATGACGAAGAATAAGCCAAGCGCCGAAAAATAGGGGCAGGTCGGATACTTTTGGGACAAACCTCGTATATACACGCTACACAAAGATGACCTTAAGATCTGTATAAATGCATTACAAACAAATTTATTCGAGATTAGTGATTTGTATGTGAACACTAATAGTTTTATTTTTAAAATTAATTAACTTCAGTTAGTAATTATAATTCTTCATTTTAATTGCTAAGGTAATTAACGATATTTTTTATTATCATCCGGGTATATTCTTGAAAATCAATGCTTTTGTTTCTCTGGTATGGTTACATAGAAGACAAATACAATATCTATGCTGTTTTCTGTACTTAAAATTTTCTTACGAAGCACACATATTTTGTTATAAATTACAATTGTTGCGGGTTAAGTTTTATTGTAAGTTCGTTAAAAGTGGTGCAGTAACTTTATAATTTATTTATTTTCAAAAATTAATTAAAAATGCAAATGTTGGGTTATTGGAAGTCCAGAGGGAAATTATTGCTCTCTCAGCACAAGACATTTCACAAAGGCAGATGGCCGGAACGGTGGTGGTAACACAAGGGGTTGTTTCAAATACCTATTCAAGATTTCTTGAATTGGGAACTGTAAAAAACAGACCGAGGAGAAGTTGTGAGATGAAACTACTAATTTCGCTCGGGCAGTCAACTCTCGCCCTCATCAGAAATCGTCTTGTTTCACCCCTTGCCACACAATATACCATTTTCTTTTTGGGCGATTTCATTTATTTTTGCAGGGCTAATAGCCTGTCCTCAACATGACTGCAACGGCTATAGCGGGATAAAATGGTCAAAACTGCACCATGCTCGATTTTTTTTCAGTTCGGCCATTCGAAAGTATATGATCAGAGACTCCCCCAGACAAATTTTTAAGTTCCCAGAGGCAATAGGGGTAAGCGAGACAAAAAAACGTGATTTTTCAAGGTTAACTATTCAGAACACTTTGGTAAAAGTAAAATTTTTCAAAATTATCGGATTCGCAAAATATCATTTTTTTATTAAATTAGAAAAATATAACATTTTAACAAATAACACATTTATGAAAACAGTTTAATAATGTTAAAACTTAGACTAAAATATTATGAATGTGGTCACCATTATTGTTTACTACTTTATGAAGTCGTCTACGCCATAAATTGATAGCCCCATTTATTACAACCTGTTGAAAATTGAGAGTTTCTATGTATAAAGTCACTCATCACGATATCTCTGGCTTGAAACTTGATAGGAATATTCCTAACGGAAGGTGGAGATCAGCTAAGAACGGATTTTACAAAATTCCACCTAAAAGGGGGGTTGCGGGGGCATGAAAAAAAATTAAAACTTAAAATCTATAAGTACTACAGGTTTGAAACTTTGCAAAATAGTTATTTTGATAAGTTTAAGTTAATTGTGAACGGATTTGACCAAATTCCACCCACAAGGGGGTTACTGGGGCGTGAAAAAATAAAATCTATTAGTCCTACAGGTTTGAAACTTTGCAAAATAGTTATTTTTATAATTTTGAGGTCAATTGTGAACGGATTTTACAAAATTTCCCGATATAGAAAAGCTGATATTTGATGCCCAAAGTCGCGAAAGTGAGTACAACTCGTAAATTTCGCAAGCACGTCATCTCTACTCCAAAAATAGCACCGTTGTGGTCGCTTTGCATCCAATAAATAAACCTATCGCAAGGTAAATAAACAACGAACGGAGCGTTATGACAGTCTTATAATAAAGAGAAAAAAAATGATACAAAGTAACTTGCGTAATGCTGTCAGATTTGTGCGTGATTAGAATTTCCTAACTGAAATTCACATTGATGCTGCGACGTGGATATAAATATCAACCAGTCTATACCAGGGCCAAACCAACTGTAGACATGTTTCGATCTTGTTAGATCTCATCAGTACAGTAGGGACTAAAGAGACAACCTATACGGTACTGATGAGATCTAACAAGATCGAAACATGTCTGCAGTTGGTTTTGCTCTGGTATAGACTAGTTGATATTTATATCCACGTCGCAGCATCAATGTGCAATTCTAACCACGCCAAATTTGACAGCATTACGCAAGATACTTTGTATCATTTTTGGAACGTAGTTCCTTTTCGCGGGTTACGACTGAGGCTAGCCGGAAAAAATTCTCTCTCTCTCTGTCTGTTCAAAATTAATACAGAATGTAATAAAAATTTTCAAACTGCTTTCTCCAAACATCTTATACTGAACGCATAGAGAAAGCACTTCTTGAATTTTTTAAAATTTTCAATATGATTGAATTTTTTAAAATTTTCAAAATTTTCAGTTTTAAAAAATTTAAAAATTTTCAAAATTTTAAAAAATTCAATCATTTTGAAAATTTTGAAAAATTCAAGAAGTGCTCTCTTTATGCTTCGTTCCATCCGGGTGTCCCTTGACACCTATCACTTTTTTTTCTCTTTACTATAAGACTGTCATAACGCTCCGGCAACGGTACTCTAAAAGGAGTAAACAATTTTCCTTTAGTTTATGCATCCTCTACCTAATAAGTCACTGTGCATAGGCCGGTTGTATTCGGTTTATTCTATTAATGTTATAATTTGATTCATTTTTGTGAAACTTATATTATTGTCCGAGATACAATTTATAAAAAATATATAACATAATCCAGTCCTAAAGATAATTAAATCTATGGCCAATGATAAACAAAATTATAAATTGTATGTGATTTTATGGTAAATAAAAGCAGTTATTTAACATCGATTTGTTTAAAAATTCGTATAAAACTTTTATTCCAATTGTTTGTTATAACAAATATAAACATATATGAAGTAAAAAATCAAGTACAACAATAACTGTGCAGATTAAAAAAACTTAAATAAATAAATTATTTAACAACAATATTAACTTAAAAGTGAAATACAGAATTTTTACAGTGACTATAAAATTATGTATAAAAATATGGAACATGGTATAAATTACATTGTTCTGAATGACTTGAACAGTGCACTAAAATTATTTAAGTATTTATTTTATAGTTCATCATGTTTAGGTCCTGAAAACTCCGAATGCGATATAAATCCATTTTTGTCTTGATCTTCATGTATAAATATTTCTTCTACAAGTTTATCGTGTTCTGCTAACATGTTTTTAAGCTCGTCACTTTGAACTTCACCTTCTGCAGCTACCATTTGTTTTTTCAGATAGTCACTAACCTAAAAACAAAAATAATTAGAAATAAAACAAATTAGTCCAGCTTTGTGCAAACTCTTATATTAATTGACGATACAACTTTTTAGAAGTAAAAAGAAAGACATAAAATAATTATAGAAATCAAGCTAATTGATTCAGTGTTTGCTTATTGTGCTTTGATTGTCGTTATTATTGATGTTTAAAGAAATATTGACTATTTACTGCATTATATTAAGAATACATCACCCAGAAAAAATACTGCCATGTTAATAAAATTTATATATATATATATATATATATATATATATATATATATATATATATAGCAAAATATAATAATAAAAAAGTGGTAGAGTTGAATCTCTATCACTCCTCCGAACCACCAATTGAAGAAAGTGAAGAATATACCATGGGTAAAATTTAGACCTTTCGAGACTCTAGTATTAGGTATGTATGTATGTATGTATGTATGTATGTATGTATGTATGTATGTATGTATGTATGTATGTATGTATGTATGTATGTATGTATGTATATGCGTAATTAGGAATGCCAGATACACCTGCTAACTATAAGATCCATTGTGTCCCCCTTTTCTTGCTATAATTCTGATGTTTCGTCAGACTTATAGCAGCTCTTTTAGTCCTACCTTTCTTAGAAAGTTTAGAATATCGTTAGGCAGAGCTTTCTCTTCTATTTTGTAGGATCCTAGGTATCTGATCTTAGAATTACTTAATGCAATCTGAATTTGCACTTTGCTTCATCTACCAATTCTAGTTTCTTCATCTGTTCTATTAATCCGCAGTGCCCAGTTAATATTCCCGTTCTAATACGTGGGTTGTTTTTACTGAGGTTTAGACAGCTGAAAAATCTCTTATGGTTATAGTTTCCCAGGAGCGTTTTCGCTTGTTTTAGTCCTTCTAGATCGTCCAGTACTTGGATTTTTCTTTCCTTAGGTTTTCAAAAAATGTACTACTGCTGATTCCACAAGATGGTTCTGGTCGTAAATATGTGGTTTCAGCTCTTTTTTTGTCATCTTATCTGCTGTTTCCTTCTATTCCTATGTGTCCTGAAATCCAGAAGAGGGTAACAGTGTTATTTTGTACTGGTTCATTTAGTTCGCCTAGGCATTCCCAGACCATGACCATCTTTGAAATGATTGTGTGTGAATTCAGTGCTTTCATGACTGCTTGACGTGAATACAATATTTTGTCTTTGATAGTTCCTTTCGATACTAAATTCTGCATATCTTTCAATGCCACGAATTTTCGCTTAAAAATGCTTGGGTATGCACCCAGGCTTTCTGAGTATGTGGCTCTACGTCCAAAAAACCCAGCTCCTGATCCTTCATATGTCTTGGAGCCGCCCGTATCCCATTTTATGGCATTTTGGTTTAACCCCAATATAGTGTTTTGGTCCCATTTAGATTTACTACCCAGTTTTGAGGTGAATTTTCTTACAAAGTTAAATTTCTTTAGTATGTCATCTTGGGGCATTTCACAAGTTTGATCAAATTTAAGTGATCAAGGTTTTCCTTTGATTGTTCCTTCTTTAAATATTTTATATATTGTTTTCTTCCTTATAATTTCTATTTAAATGTGTACTGGCGTGAGATTTAGTATTACTTCGATTGCAGCAGTGAGGCATGTCCCCATTGTTCAAGTGATGCCTGCATAGGCTAGAATCTTCGAGAAGCTTGTTCTCGTAGTAGTCAGATTAGCTCTTCTGCCCCAAGCTACTGCCCCATAAGTGATGATTGGTCTTTCTATTGCTGGGTACATCCATTGTAAGGTCCTTGGGTTAAAACCCCAATTTTTTCAGCAATGTTTCAGCACACCATAAGGGCCTTTGTAGCTTTTTATATTATTTAGTTATCGTGTTTGTTCCAGAGAAACCTATGGGTAAGCCCTAGATATTTATACTGTTTTACACTCAACCTTCTTTGACGGTTTTTAAGTTAGGTTTATTTTTCCTCGTAAAAACTGCTAAAAGTAGTCTTCGAATTTTCACAGATTATCAATTAACGTAAGGCCTCTGTTTTGGCCATCGTTGATATATTAAGATGATATTACGTTTCACAAAATTAAAATTAAGGTTGATTTACTTCTGATATAATTAAGTCTTCAAATTATCATACCAACAGCAAAATCCTTATGTTTCACACGCATGTAACCACGATCTGATCCACTGAGGACCATTTTGTATCACCAAACGGAAATAAGACTGATTTCTGTGGATGGCTTAAGAATCTATTTACTTTGTTAAAGACACAATCTTAGACGTTGAAAAAAAATTTCTACCATAAAAGGTAATATAAGTCTATAAGGATATAAACGAAAACTTTGAAGTTTTAGACTGAAAAGTTTCAATAAAACCAATTCGTTGCTCTGCTTCATACTTACCAAGTTTTAAGGTAAATCGAACGTATAGTAAAAGCTTAATAAGCTGCTGTTTTGTGGTATGCATTAAGGTTTTTATTTCCTAACGAGGCTGTTGTCGCCTCTTTTCTGTTCATGATTAATAACGATTCTCTTCTCTTCATTACCAAGAACAAAGCAACAACGTTTGTATAACCGACTAATGTTTTCATATTATCTAACTAAGAGAATTTTGAAGAAATTACTGAATAACAATTAAACTGTAAATAATGCAAATCAATAAAGGATTGTTGATTTTAACTTTTTACTTAAGAGAAATTATTTACCTTAAGTAAAAACAAGTAATATTAAAAAAAAAATCGGTCGTGGGACTACCCGACAGAAGCTATGCTTGTACTGTGTATGTAAAAATAAGTTATAAGAGCTACCTTCGATAATATCCATTTTTTGTTTTTCATAACATTATTACTAAATAACAACTGTTTACAATTTTTTCTATTTATCAACATTTTTCTAATTGTTCATAATCTTTCCATTTTTTTACGTTTTTTATAATTTTATAATAACTTCTTATAAATCTTCTAAATTTTCAAGTTTTTTTTTAATCTTTTCAAATTGCTACAATTAATATAATTTTTGGTGTCGTTTTTTTAACATTCAGCGCGATCACTAAAACTGCATATAAGAACCACCATCTTCAAAAATATTTAAAATACAATGACTATAATTATATATAACTTAACTTATACATGTGCATCTACAGATAAATATTTGTAAGCATATAATAATAAGCCAGACATGCGGTGAACTTTCGTATGCGGGATATTTTTATTCTTATCTCATGTAACACTTTTTCCTGTCGGTAATTTTACATTTACTTGGTCCGCAAAACGTCTCGTGAGAAACATAGCTTTAAAAACTTAGTTCTGCAGATAATAATTTTGATATCTCCCATTGTTTTATTATTAAATACAATTAAACACAATATTGTTGTTAAGATTGAATTATTCTTGCTGGTTGTTGTATTTTTAATATATGTTTTAGACTCTAGATCGTAGATTATAAATGGGGTCGATTGCTCTACGAGACTTAATTGCAACCTAAAAGTTGTTTTGTGTAAACCATACATGTAATTATTAGTCCATAAGATCTAGACTTTTAAAAAAGTCTATTGTATGCGTTTGTAACCTGATCAGGCTCTAAGAAGACCTGTTTCAGAACGATTCCACTGCTGTTAGAGATATTATGTTCAGCCGTTACATCTGCATACTCACAGAATCTGCATGTTCCATTGTCCACTTTGCTCATTTTATAGAGACGGTAGTTCAGAGAACAGTATCCTGTGAGAGTTCCTGCGACTTCTCTGAGTTAAGGTTTCTGGAGCTCTAAGAGTAATTTAGAGTAACCTGTTATAACTTTTTGCAGCTCCACGCTGCATTGGACTCGAACGCGGTAGATTGTGGAGCCTTTAAAGCAGGTTTGCTATCGGAGGCAATAAAAATTCTGGCTGAATTTATGCGTAACACCTTCTGGTGTTTTAGACCTATCAGAGATCATTTTATAAATTAAGCGAGTTCAAAATCCCATTTAGAGACAGTGTATGTAGGCATCTTGATGTATTGGATTGCACCGACCCTTAGAATGCCAAAATGTCCTGTAAGATCACCGAGTTTTAGAAACTTGGAATTCTTGGTAGCACTTGCCAGAGCAATCCTCTAGAATTACCATTAAGACCACACTTAGGTACGATATCATTGCGAAAGTGGTCTCTATACAAACGAAGCTTTGCACCTTGTGCAAGCCTATTATTGCTTTTGTTGCGTTGTTTTATTTGACCAGACCAAAGCAGCATATGTGATTTTCTTCGTGTTGTTATATAATAACAAAGTTTAGATTATAGTGAACATATTTTAGAAAACTTCGCTAATGTACTTAAGAAAGTGATGTAGTAATTGCCATGGCAAATTACTGTAAATTGTTATTAATAATAAAATGTTCTACTTGTCTTTTTGCAATCTTATATATTTAATGGGATAACTATTTGTTGTAAATTAAAAATAATTGAGGATTTACTTACTTCAAGTATAAAAAGCTTTAGTTGACACACAAACAATGTTGTATCCGTATATTAAATTCTATTATATTAGTTATGTATGGAAAAATTACAAAAGAAATGCCAAAAAGTTGTGTTATCAATTACCAACCATCAAAAACTCAAGATTATTTAATTTAAACGATCAGTGATAATCACTTATATAATATTATATAAACGATATCACTCTAAATTATTTCCAAAATCAAAATAAAAGATAATAGGTGTTTAAACTGATTATAAGAATTGTTGAGAAATTTAAAAATACCCTTAAACTATTAAAATATTTAAAGTAAAACAGTAAAAGCAGTAAAATTGTATTTATATTTAATTTAAAGGCAATCAATTTGTCATTAAATATTTTTAGTCCAATATTGAAATGAGGACATTTTTGTAGGTTCAGTGCCGTCTTCTTCCATGATGTTTTCTTCTTTTCTAAAAAATATATTTTGCTTCAAAATTGGATATAAATTTCATGTAACTACCCATTTAATTTTATAGCAAGTTTCTGAATTTGTGTAGTCCTGTCCTTAAGGACCATAATTTAAGGAAATTAGCGACACTTATTTATAGGCTTCTATCCTTTAGAACTATAAATATATAATGGTAGATGACCAATATAATGAAATGGTACGATAAATTCAAGTCTATTTTATTTACTATAAAGGGTTTTTTATCAATTTCTAGATGGTAGAAAATGGGTTGTAGCTTTATCATTTGTATACATATCTCAATTGTTATAAAATCTAACAGGCTGCACACAGTTGTTGGATGTTAACCTGTAGTCTGATACGAATTTATACTATCATTTCATTTTTAGCAGAATTTACATTTTTAACGTTAATATTAACTTAATTAATTTTTACAAAACGATATTTAAGTTTGGAATCTATTTTTGAACCATTCAGACGCTTGTTAAATTATATATATATATATATATATATATATATATATATATATATATATATATATATATATATATATATATATATATATATATATATATATATATATATATATATATATATATATATATATATATATATATTAAAAACTTCCCTTCGGTGTGTTTCAATTTAAGCCGCGGAGTTAGTGGGATAGTCAAACGGGAATTAGCGAATATAATTCTCGGTTTGTTTTAACGATTTATTGACTATTCCAGTTATGCGAATTAAGTTACTTGACGAGAAACAAACTCAATAGTGAGAACTGTTTCAAATGGAATTTTGGAGATCTCATTGGAAACAACACCAAAAACGCGAACCTCATGAAGTGGATATTGATTTTACTTTAAGTGTCTTATAGAGAGCAAAATATTATCACCTCATTTAACTCAAACGATTCTGATTCAGATTCTGGTTCTGACTCAAATTTGAATAATCCTAATATTCCATTTAATATTCCAATCTCTAAAATCTTGCAAAATAATAACAAATTTAAAATGGCCCCACCTAAATTACCAGTATTAAAAAAGGTATACTCAGAAGAAGACATGCCTAAAACAGTATTTAAGACAGAAAATGGTCATTATGAATGGTTGATTTGGTCTTAAAAATGCACCAGCCACCTTTCAACGAGTCGTGGATAATATATTGAGAGGAATACAGAATGAAAAATTTTTAATGTACCTTGACGATAATAATACTCAACACAAGTCTCCAACAACATATTACGAATTTAAAAGAAGCTTTCCAAAGACTCAGAGAGTCACATTTTAAAATTCAACTAGACAAGTCCGAATTCTTGAGAAAAGAAGTTGCTTATCTAGAATATATTGTTACACCAGAAGGGTCAAACAAAACCCAGACTAAATTAAAGCAATTAAAAAAGTCTCCTATTCCCAAAAACAGATAAAAGGTTTTCTTGGACTACTGAGATATTATAGGAAATTTATTCAAGATTTTTCTAAAATTACGAAATCCTTAACAATGCGATTAAAAAAATGCAATAATCGATGTTAATGATACAGATTACCGACAGTGTTTTGAAACCTGTAAAAATCTCCTAATTAGCGAACCTATACGACTTCTCGAAACCATTTATCCTTACAACTGATGCAAGTAATTTTGCACTCGGTTACGTATTAAGTTAAGGAAAAATTGGTTCTGATTTACCAGTTACATATGCAGGCAGAATTCTTAATAATTCAGAGATTAATTACTCAACAATTAAAAAAGAGTTACTTAGAATTGTTTGGGCAGTGAAATATTTTCGTCCCTTTCTACTGGGAAGAAAATTTACGATTTATAAACGACCACAAAACTCTTCAATAGCTGTTTTTCCTAAAACATTCAAGCTACTGCAGGTACCAAAACTAATGAATTGAATTAGAAGAATATGAGTATGATATAATACACAAAAAAGAAGTTCTAAATGCGAATTATGATGCATTATCTAGGATAGAGTTAAATACTAACGAAACAAGAGATACTAAACCCAGCACTTCTTACAATAATTAAAGAATTTTCAATATTTTCCATTACGTCTAGAATTAAATTAAAGGTAATAAGTATTTTATTAAATAGATCTTTCAAATGAATAATATTTTGAAAGTTTGTTTAAAAATCCAAAATGTCTTTAATTTCAAGTATTTTTAATTTTAAAATTTCTTCGTTGTTCTGGATATTCTGTATCGTTTTATTGAAACTTGTTATGATTTGTTGGCTGACGGAGTATTGTTTACTAATTTGATTTTGTAATTTTCCTTAATATTTTTCTCTAAGATATACAGTAATTTATTCTGTCACCGTCTTGTGCATCAAGGTCTCCTGTCAAAACTTTCATTATAGACCCTACACCCATAAATTAATCCCGTTTATTCCTTATAGACGTACTGTTAATATTTAAATTGTCCCATTTTTCTTTATCAAGTTTACATAGTTTTTTGTTTCAATTTGGAAGAATTTAGTGTTATTGTTTTTCAAGTGTAAAAATTGCAAATTTAATTTTTTGTATTCTTCGTATAGCACATTGAGATTATAAAAAAATACGAAGACATGGCTTATTGTTTGAAGTCTGTCTGGTCCTAAGTGTAATATTATTGGTACGAATCCCAAGTTATGGGTGATATCTTTTTAAGTTGATTAATGCGTGTCCGATTGAGACGCACCTGGGTTAAAATGATTAGATTTTCTTTTAGGACGTTTAATATTAAAAATATGTATTTTGTCTGCAGTGTTTTTAAAATAATTTTTGCAATTTTCTTTTGTGGGTTTGTCGAAGAAATTTGTTCTCCTTGATATTTATTTTTTGTTTTACCTTGCAGTTGCCTGTTTCGAATACTCTAGAAGGTATTGTTTCAGGTAATTCTTCTCTGCTTTCGTTTGAACAATAAATTTTTATAATAGGTCCTTAAATTAAATGTGATATTTTGTCTTAGGAGCCATGTAGGTTTTAAGAAAATTTATAACGTACCTAACTTTCAAAATTATTTTTAGGTAATTTAACTAAAATTTTTTGTTTATTATTAAATAGTTTAATCACTTAGTTCGGGAGCCCAGAGAGTTTTCGTAGCCGTTAAAGAGACAAGGCTCCACCAAAGTTTTTTTTATGTATTTTGACCCCCTGATTACAAATATTAAGGGTGGATTCCCGAGAAATGGTTAGGAAATTCGTTATTAACAAATATTTGTTACTAATAAAAAAATGGTTTTTTCTTTTTCGAAAAAAAAAAAAGAGGCTGCGAACAAGAAGAGGAAACAGTAGAACACATTATGTATGACTGCTCTGCTTTTTCTGAAAGCAGTGTTGGGCGAGTATTGGCTAACACCAGCCGATGTTAGGGAGATCCCCCTCGGGAGCCTCATCACCTATTTTAAATCACTAGGCCTGGTGACAGCCTGAGGTGAGGATATCCCTACAATACGAGAGGATGCACAATGGGTCATATGTGGCCTCAGTGCTGGCTAAGCACTAGCTCGCCCCTCCCCAAAATTCCAGATCGAGAACTGTCCTGTTGAACAGCAGCTATACATTTTTTTTACCAAACATTTACCTTGCTTGCTTTTCTGGTAGTTTTCCGTGGTCTTTAAAGAACAGAAAAGGTTTTTTTGTTGCTAAAACTCATATCTTTATTTAATAAAATTAAATCACAGAATACAATTTAGGATCCTCACATAAATAAATACCCATTTTTTTTGTTTCGTATGTTTCAGTAATGCTTTCTCAATTTTTAATGTTGTATTAATGCTGGTTAAATCTTTGCTACAAGTAGACACCCCTTTGGTCTAAAAAATATTTATATTTTCTTTTTTGATCAAAAAACTATTAAAAATTAGCTTCAATATTTATATGTTTCTAGTTACTGAGAGCCAATGACTTAATTTGTGGCACATGGAGTGACAGGACACTTTAAGAACCACTGTTATAAAAAGATCGGTAGCCACTGTAGATAGTCAGAACAATGCCAAGCAAGGTGCAATATTTCTTCAAGACAGTTCTTAAGAGCTTGTCCACTTTAGGGCAACATTATGTAACAGACAAACTGTTACAATTTAAGATTAAAAATATCCATGGTGTCCATGCTGTCTTAAGGCAGAAAATTTTTGTGAATTGAATACCTGCCAAAAGTCCAGTCTTAACAACAGCTTATTAAAGAGCGCCTATATCAGAGTAATGTTCACAAATGAGTCTTGAATTTGACTATACAGTTTATCAACCTCCAACTACCATGTAAGATATAACTTACTTGGTGGTAGATCCGTTATGGTTTGGGGAATTATCTTTGACCGACAGTGGTGTTCAATAATGTTATATTAAATTGTTTATCTACTCCTTTGACAGTAAATGTTATTTATACCCATTGTCACCATACAGGGTAAGTAAGCTATAACGCACAGTCGTGCGTAATGAAATGTCATGTTGGAATGACGTTTCATTACGCACAACTGTGCGTTATAGCTTACTTACCCTGCATGGTGACAATGAGTATAAATGACATTTACTGTCAAAGGAGTAGATAACAGTACGTCATATATTTTTTAGAGATGTCAAATATTTAGAATTGAAATTAAAATATTGAGTCGTAGATAAAGCATAGTACGTAACTCGAGTGGTAAGAGGTATTACGTACTCGTGTAATTACGCACTAGCCGCTACGCGGCTTCGTGCGTAACTTTTCCACTCGTACGTAATGTCCTACTTACCACTCTTGTTACGTAATATACTATTAAGATCATGTGTTGTAGTTTGCTCGTATATAGATCCAGATTCCTTGGAAACTCCGAGCAATGCTTAACCGCATACTGCTGTTTATCCAATTAAGAATATTCAGAAGACGTATTAAATAAATAATAATAGTCTGTGATAAAAAAAATTGTTTGTGTTCTTCGTGAAGTAATTAAAAAATAAAAATAAATAAATTGCTTTTTGTCATACTTTTATGTAGTGTAATTATTTCTTGCCGCAGTCAATTTCATTTTAAACTATGTAGTTAACTAATATGCAATTGTCTACAAAATATTTGCAGCACTGACAGAAACACCTACGTTATCTATTGTAAAAAAAGTAAATTAATTTACTCATTACATTTGTCCAAATGACTGCCTAATTTTTAATGCTGTTCTACTTTAAATTCTAGATGATTGCAACAAATGCAAAAGTGTGCAAGCAAAAGCCTATTGTGCAAAAAGAAAACAGATATGTAGCTTTAGTTCTTAAGTAAATACACAAAATAAATGGTGAATGTACGCATATTATATATAATTTTTTGCATGAATTTGTACAAATTTAAATGTAAATGATAATCTTGAGTTAATTGAGAGCTAGAGCGAAGCTTAAAACCTGGACAATACAAAGCATGAATTTATATTTACAAACTCTCTTACTTCTTCACGGCTTAGCTGATTGTCTTTGTTGCTATCAATTTCTTTAAATACATTTGCATTTTGGGGTTTAGCATCTCCTATGTTTATTAATTCAACTTCAAAAATTAAAGTTGCTTTTCCAGGAATAACATTGCCTGCTCCTTTGTCACCATACCCTAAGTGTGGAGGAATGACTAGCTTCCTTTTTTCACCTACGCACATATCAACTAAGCCTTGATCCCAGCCCTTAATAACCTGTCCCACTCCAAGTTGAAAGGAGAATGGTTGTTCTCTGTCGACACTGCAAAAAATAAAAATAAAATAGTAACAATTCAACAATAATACTTTTTTATTTTAAAAAAAGTTTGTGAGAAAAATGAATAGGGTACTTTGACTAGTGTTAATTTGCTAGCACTTTTGACGAATTTGATCAAGTGTTAATCTTTTAACACAAACTAAAAAAAATTTTAGTAATTGCTTGCAAAGCTTTTACACCTTTACGCAAATTAAGTATGGTTTAAGTATTTATTGGCGGTGGATCTAAGTTTGTTGTGAGATTTAAAAATTAATTTTAATACAAATAAGTTGAACTTAATGTAAGAACCGACACGATTTCAAGACTCGTATACTTTCTCTCTACCGTATTAGGCGCACTCGGAAAAGTTTGGATGTCATTGTTTGGTGTAGTCCTCCCAAAGTCAGTTTACTATCGTTGGTTTTTTATTCTCATTAAAGTCAGTGCCGATCATTGGCGTGGAAATGAAGCAAAACGGCCGACATACGCATATTTCTTATCATCTTATCATTGTTTAATTGTATTAATTTTTGTTTTAAATTATGCATCTTCATCACTCATTTCAAATGGTCGCCAAAACGCTATAAAATTAGAATTAATTATTTACCAGAAAAAATATATAACCTATATCAGCTCCTCTATTATATACCCGTTCTTGTTGAAATGAAAAATTATGCCAGGTTTCGTAGTCGAGCGACTGTTAGCAGTCGCGGTGCTGCCATCATCAAACACGATGTCGGGAGCTCCAGGTTTTAATGTATTAATGTATGTGACCAGGTTATTCTATGTCTTTTTCTTCAAATTAATTTTTTTAACCAATGTATTTTAAGTAAGTTGTTTTCTCGATAAAATTTTTGTCCTAAACTCAGGTATATTAACAAATTTCATCTACATCGGTCCAGTAGAAAATACCCGTAAAAGATAGACATCCAAACAGACAGACAATTTTTTTATTTCAAACCTAAAAAGCCAAGAACTAAACAAAAAACCTTCTATTAGATTTTTCAATTTCACCGATAATCTCAATACCCTGAACTGTGAGAATCAAATGAGAAATCATATCCAAGAGTATTAACGCTAAAACCATTAATTTGGCAACGTCAATTTAAAACTCATCGCTTAGTTCACACTAGATTGCAATGTTGCCGATACTCAAAAATGTCTTCAAGTATAAGTAATATATACAAAGTTGCTTTAATTCATTAGACTCGATTAAAATATTAAGTACCGAGTTAATTAATTTATATATTTTTTAAGAATATTTATTAACTGACAATTAAATATAAGGTTAGAGAGAACATTTTCATAATATATAAACTTAGGAATTCTAGGAAATATATCTGACAATCTTGATTCGAAAGCTGTTTTTTTATAGGATTAGGAGGCGTGTTTATGTTGGTAAATTGTTCTTAGAGAACATATGTCTGAATTAATTTAAGGGTTTACAAATACGAAGCGGTGCGAATTTTGAAGCGATTAAACGCAAAGCGTTGCGGATTTTGAAACGAATTGGTGCGAACTGGATTCTGTGTCCTACGTGAGCGACGCGACGGTACCATCGCAGCATCGGAGACTTTAGTCTGTATTATATTATATAAACGAGAGTAAATCATGGGGTGGCAGTCAACTTTATAGGCTTGAGAAAAACTCTTTGACTTTGTTGTCAAGCTTTCGAATTTATTTCAATTCACTTTTAAGACATCTTTACAAAAAGAAAAAGAAACAAACAATTAGTTATTTGAAATTTACAAGAAACTGTTTAAAACTTACCAGTCGTGAGGTTAAATTAAAGAAACTTCAACAAACATTACACTTAAAAATAAGTTAAAAACACATTATAAATTTTGAAAATTATATAAATTATAAATTATAACAGTTTTCTTAAAATTAGTTGTTTAAAACTATATGTTTTGGGGGATTCCATTTTGATAACTGGTTACCATATTATTTCAATTGTATCCCCGAAGACAGTTTTCTGTTAAACAAAACTTTAATTTTTCTTTTTGTTAACCTTGTTTCATGTTTAGAATTTAAATAATGTTATTTGTTTGGTAATTATTTATTAAACCTTGAAATTAGTTTTTTTTATTCATTTTAGTGACCTACTTTGCTCTTCTACTTATGTGTGGGATAATATGTTACAGTAAATATTACTTAGATTTTTCAAATCTGATTTCCTGTTAATACAAATTTCAATTCTTCTAATATAGGTCATTTCCAAAAACATTCTCTTATATTCATTCTAATTAGAATTTCTAGACAGAGAACGTAATAAAATCTTTATTTCTTAAAAAAATTGGAACCAACTAGGCATATGATTTCGATTTCTTTGAAGTCGGCTCCAATGACACATGTGCGATGTGATATTAAACTATAGTGGTAATTTTTACAACAGCGTTTATCCCATAAGTTCTTCAACAGCTAAGATCAAATTTTCTAACATTTTATGAACACAGATCGCGCGAAAATATCAAAACAACTGATCGCGTTTTCTTACTTCAGTGACCCACTGCGCTTTTTGATCGCACACGAAGGACATCCCGTTATAGTAGAACAGCGATAAGCACCGGAAGTGTGGTCCCTGCATTAGTATTAAATTTAAAGATTAATACATACTAAAAATATTATCTATTATCATTTCTATAATTTAAAGTTTTGAGCTTTAAATCTTGCGGTTAATTTCTTTGATATTTGATTTTTATCTTATACTTTTGATTTTTTTTAAATAAGGCATTACCTACCTTAGAAAAGATATAAAAGTATATAAGCAACGATCAAGGAAATAAGCTTTTAAATTTAATGACGGGTATAAGTATTATCAAAAACTTTTTTAATGGCTATCGAGTATTAAAAAATTATGTAAAAATATACAAACGCTAGTAAAGATAAGATGCATATGCATTTATTATTCTATTAGTTCATTTTTCCTAGAGTACCCTTCCGAACTTTTTAAAAACTTCTGCCCATCTTCATAAAGTAAGATAATACTAAAACCCGCCGTGGGCATAGTCTGCTCCATTCATTTTCATAAACTCGACAAATTTTCGAGTTCTAGTCCTTAAAATTATAATCGTATCGTTCCCTGATGGAAAAACCTCTAGCGGCAAAAGTTGCCAAAATTAAGAAAATACAGTAACAGCCAAAGATAAGACACTTCTTTAAAAAAGCCGTTTAATATTTAAGTATGTCGTCCGTTGCGTAACGATGGTGTAGGGAATAAGGGGCTCACGAACTTTAGAACATCCTGAGACTCGATTTTCTGCCTCTTTTCCAGTGGCGGCTTTTACAACGTATACAACCGTTGATATCGTTAGTTTTCTAATAATTTATTTGATACTGTTTTGTTGCCGCTGCTGTTGTCTAAATGTTCTCCAGCAATTATAACTAATAAAAAATAATACGGAAGTTAATAAGTATATATTTTCATAAACAAAACAAAGCAAATAATCAAAGCCTACAATTTTAATTTTAAATTTAAAAAAAAAATAAACAGAAGAAATTGGTAAAATAAAGCAATAATTTAAAATGATGATAAAAAATTTGAGGTTTTATTCTTAAAATAAAGTTTCTATGTTTTTGTAAATATCACAAATTTTTAACAATAAAATAATTTTAGGATTCAAATAAAAAAAATATTGCCTGATCTGAGTCAATTAAGCAAAAGAGGAAGAAGATACAAGAAAGAAATACATATGAAAAAGCGATGAAGATTTGACCTAACCCATAAAACATGATGAACGGCAAGGTGATATAAAAACAAATAAGGAATGACAGACTAAATCCAAAAAAACTATGGTCAGAAGTATTAACATATTAAACTTACAAAAGTAACTTAATTTATCTTTTCGGATATAATTTTAAACGTAATTCTACTATTTCTACAGCCTACGCTTCTGTCTTAATAAGAGAGAAGACAAAACCTTAAAATATTCAGAAAGCTCATGCATACCAAAACTTTCCAACGAAACCAACAGTGCATTTACAGTTTTCCAGTTTATGTACTACATAGACAATTATTTTAATTGAAACTTTAAAAGTTTTGTATACAGTGTACGCAGCAGTTTTGTGCGACTTTTAATGGATTTAAAAAATCGCTTTCCTGGAATTGCAATATTTGTTTTAATTTACACGTTCATATATTTTTATTATTGCTCACCATAAATCAGTGAGTATATTATATGTGTTATATGCAAAACATTACTTAAACCGAATAGAAGAGAAGAGTATTGCTGACCGAATTAATAAACAAAAATTAATTTCTTCGAAAAGAGAACAATAAATTTTCGAAACCTCGAAGACATTTAAAAGTATTTTTTAACCTAACCATTTTAGCAGACCGAAGCCCCGATAATAATTATGGTTTATAAATTACATCTTTGCAAATAAGTTAAGTAGCTTACGTTGCCTAGATGATGTTTCTTTATTTAGTAATGTATATCTAGATGCTTGCTTAAGAAGCATTCAAAAAAATTGGCAACGTATTAACCTAGAATCATTTTTAGAAATTATAACTTTCTTATTTAATAATACTTATTTTTCGTTTAATAATAAATTTTACAAACCAACATTAAGAACACCAATGGGTTCTTCAATTTCTCCAATTTTAGCCAATTTAGTAATGGATGAAATTCTAGACACTTTCATACAAGTATTACGATATAATCTTTTCTTTATTAAAAAATATGTTGATGATATTATTGTCTGTCTTCCTAAGGAAGAAACAGATGATATATTAGCAACTTTTAATAGTTATGATCCTTATATTCAATTTACAATTGAAACTGAAAATAGTTTTGGAGCAATACCTTTTCTAGATACTCAACTGATTAGATCTAATAATACGATTAAAGTAGAGTGGTATAGAAAACCTTGTAGTTCCGGTAGATATCTAAATTATAATTCTTATCATAAACAATCAATTAAAATCAATTTAGTTAAACAAATGAAAAATAGAGTACTAGCTTTATCTGACCAATCTTTTCATAAACACAATTTAAAAGTTTTCTACAACCTATTTAGTCCACCGCGCATAACACTTTTTTTAAAATGATTAATACATACTTGAAACTTTGTGTATAGCGTCCTATTGACGAGTCCGACAAAGTTTGAAATTATCTAAATTTAAAACTGCTGCTTTTTCGAGCTAGAAATTTTGAAAAACATGGATTTCCCGAGTAGTGGTTTTTTAATACATATATGCTTCATTTTAACACAATTGGTTGCCAATTTGATAAAAAATATAAAAAAAAATTGTCCGACAAAAATTCTGCTGCGATGAGCTTGTCCGACACCTCGAACATGCGGAATTTACGAGGTTATGTTTTTTAATAAATATATAATTCATTTTTACACAATTTGTTTATAATTAAGTATTAAATCAAATGCTCACATTGTCCGACAAATTTATTGCTGCGTTTTTGCTGTCCGACAGCTTAAATATGACGTTTTGACAAGATTATGTTTTGCGTATAATACATATCAAATTTAAAAAAATTTTACTTTCAAATTGAATATAATTTATGTTTCTAGTCTTGTCCGACAAATTTTCTGCTGCAAAATGGTTAACAAAAGCTAATTTTTAAAAGCGGCTATGCACACATATTGAAATATATATTAATAATATTTAAGTAAGTAATGTTTCAATTAGAAAAAAACCTAATATTAAAAATTTTAATATTTTTATTATTAATATATTTAATATTTTTTAAATTCGATATTTATATGATGAATAAAATTAAGCTTGTTATTATTTGATTTCATATTTTTATAGTACCAATATTATAATGTAATGATAATAATTTATTTTTCTTAGTATTATTTTTTCATTTTTTTTTTCTTCGTACTTTTGTTTGTTATTAATAAGTTTTTTTTTTAATATTTGATCAGTTTATATTTATTTGCACTAATGTTTGTGATAAGTTTTACATCTACAAACAAAAGCCATTAAATTTATTGGGTCAACGCTTCCCTGTAAACGATATTACATGTTGTTTTATTTTCTGGCAGCAAAATAAATAGATTTTCAGGTGCTCTGACCCGCGTTAGGCGGTTGGCTATGAGGAAAACATTCTTTTCGTAGGCTGATCCTTACTAATTAGAAGGTTTGGCCTTGAGACTTATTTAGTGTTTAGTTCTTAAAAGAACTGGTGTTTCGTTCTGAAAAGAACTCTTTTTGTCGTGTATAATTACTTGCTATACAAATTTAAAGTACAAAATATACGTATTGAAAACATATTCGAGCAAAAGTAATTGAATTCCGCACGACTGTTTTGTAGCGAGCTGACCGCGCAAGTGAGCCACGTGGTACGATTTTTTTTAACACTTACATTTTAAATTCGTGTATCTGTCGTGATTATGAATTAAGTTATTTTGATAAGGATTAATACCAAGATAAAAACTTTTAAAAAATTAAAAAATAGTTATTGTGACGTAACTATAACAGTTAGACATATGCTGTCGCGGCATTTGTTGTAGATAATTATATATTCTTCAAAATCGTAGTACATTATTTTATTCTATAATCAATAGTATTCTCAGCGAACGCGATTTTAAGGTCATTTTTGGTTACATTAATGGCATTTTAGTAAGGATCCCTAATTTTTTTGAAAATATAATATAGCCTATGTTCATCAGCATTAGTGTAGCTTTCCAACAGTGAAATAATTTTTCAAACCCGTCCAATAGTTTCGGAGCCTATTCATTTCAAACAAACAATAAATTAAACTTCTCTCTTTATAATATTAGTATAGAAAAAGAATTATTTTTGAAAAACTATTATGTAGATTTATATTATCTTTTTATAATGGACCACAAATAGTTTAAATTATAAAGATTTACTTGAAAATGCTTTATTTTTCTTAATTTGATCTTATTTTTACAAAATATTTTTAAGGGTACCCTTTTTCTCATAAACTACTATTTATGTTACTTTTAAAGAACTACTAATATTGTATATTACAGCATTAATCGCATTTTGCGAATGTTACAGTCAACTGGTGGAATACTCGAATCATGAAATTATTTTTAATTTTTTTTACTTTATTTTTGTCGGACTTGCTTTAAGAATCACTATTTTTGTCGGACAATAACAATTTATGTGAATATTACATGTAATTTATCACGTGGTCTCTTTGTCCGACATGTATTAATCGCAAAACATAATCTCATCAAAACGTCATATTTAAGCTGTCGGACAGCAAAAACGCACCAATAAATTTGTCGGACAATGTGAGCATTTGATTTAGTACTTAATTATAAACAAATTGTGTAAAAATGAATTATATATTTATTAAAAAACATAACCTCGTAAATTCCGCATGTTCGTGGTGTCGGACAAGCTCATCGCAGCAGAATTTTTGTCGGACAATTTTTTTTTTATATTTTTTATCAAATTGGCAACCAATTGTGTTAAAATGAAGCATATATGTATTAAAAAACCACTACTCGGGAAATCCATGTTTTTCAAAATTTCTAGCTCGAAAAAGCAGCAGTTTTAAATTTAGATAATTTCAAACTTTGTCGGACTCGTCAATAGGACGCTATACACAAAGTTTCAAGTATGTATTAATCATTTTAAAAAAAGTGTTATGCGCGGTGGACTAATTTTCAGATAAAAATTATCCACACCTTTTATTAAATAAAATTTTATTTAGAACTTCTTCCATTACTAATATCAACAATAATATAAATTTATTACCACAAATTGATACTAATGAAATACCAACTCATATACCTTTAAATACAAATGAGAACAATCAAAAACAACTTATTTATATTAGTATTCCTTTTATTAAAGATATTACACCAAGTATTTGCAAAATTTTAAATAAAGTACTTAATCATATCATAATTAGCAATAAATCAGTTTTAACTTTAACCAATTTACCTATATACAAAAATTAAAGACAAAACTCATTTACTGGATAACAAAGATGTAGTATACCTGATTCCTTGTAGTAATTGTAATAAAAATTACATTGGACAAACTAAACAATTACTAAAAAAATCGTATTACTGCTAAAAGTGATTGTAGATTACATCCAGAACGTTGTGCTTTAGCTAATCATGTTAATGAAACAGGCCATTTAACGAATTTTAATGAAACAAAAATTTTAACTTCTGAAAAAAATTTAACAAAACGAACCTTTCTTGAAATGGCCTTTATTTATAAAAATAATAATTACATAAAAAAAAATTAGATATTGACCATTTAAGTGATTTATATTCTTATTTACTTCATCTAGATTCAAATCCTTTTTCAAATGTGTAGAAAAAGCTTTCGAGTTAGCTTATGAGGAAATACTAAAATTTACAGTTTGGTTTTGCCCTTGTATAGACTGATTCATTTTTATATCTCGATCGCAGCATGATGTGTCCTAGAGTTAGAAATACTAACCAAGACAAATCCAGGTTGTGTATCTGGATTATTCTGACAGCATGGCCCTAGATACATTTTGTATTATTATTTTTTTTATCAATTTGGATGAGACTGTCAAAAACGCTCTGTTATTCGGTTGTTTACTTACCTTGCCAAAGGTTTTATAAGACATGCAAAGCGACCACTTGAGAGCCATTTTTGGAGTAAAGATGGCACCAGTTTCGATCGTTATATACTTTCGTGAACTTATATAACATATTTTGATTATTCTATACAAGGAATGTCTCTTCATTAGTGACTAAAGAGAAAAACCTATACTGTACTGACGAGATCTAATAGATCGAAACACGTGTCTACAGTTTGGTTTTGCCCTTGTATAGACTGATTAATTTTTATATCTCGATCGGAGCATCCAGGTTGTGTATCTGGATTATTCTGATAGCATGGCACTAGATACATTTTGTATCATTATTTTTTTTATCAGTATATATATATATATATATATATATATATATATATATATATATATATATATATATATATATAAGGTTTCGGATGCGCGCAGCAATAGGTGAAAGTTTGAACATCTGCTTATGTGCTACGTGTAAGTATCTTTTTTTTTTATTAAATCTAAATGGGGGATAATTTAGATAATTTAGAGGGTTAAAATATTTTTAACTAATGTTCTGGAGAATAAAACAACTATTATTCAATTCAATTCAATTGAGTCAAATTTGACTCAACTTTAGCTTTAAAATATACATGTATATATTTTGTCAATAAATAACGCCTATAAGTTCAAAATTTATCTACGGTATAATTTTGTTATGTTTATATAATGTCATGGTTTAAAATTGTCGAGTATGGTATTTATTGTTTTGTTTATACCACGATAACCTAATCCATAAGCAACCCTCTTGAATGAATAAGTTTCGAAGTTAGAAAAACTGTTTGTTTGTATTAAACGAATTAGTGCTAAATATAAGATAAGCATGGGAAAGAAATCAGACCATCACTTAAATAAAATAAAGTAAAATTAAAGGAGTGATATTAATTCGTTTTAATATTCCAGCCCCCATAAATCCTAAAAAAAGCAATCATTAGCAAAATATATAACTTAAAGAGCAGATTAACTGTTTTGATGCAAAGCATTGTTTTTTGGGTGATTTTTTTATTCAAACAAATCAGGGATTAATTTTAAGCGTTAAAATATTAAACTGTGAAAGGCTATCGCGGCCATTGTCTAATGTATCAATGGTTTTTGGGCTGTTAGGCCGGCGTCGATTGTCATTTCGACTTGACGTTTCGAAAACACGAGCGGTTGGCATCTTCAGAAGTTGCTTCCTGGTTGACAGTCTGCGAACTAATAAACTTTGCGTGATCGGAGTCCGTATTTATACGTCGGGAAGAAAGTGGGCGGGGCCTCAGTTGCTTTCGATTCCACTCGGTTCTGGTCGGTGTTGTTCGTTAAGGGTAGAGTTTTCGCACCCTTTATTATCGGGACCCATTATTTGTTAATCTTGACTGCTTCTTCTTTTTTATTAAAGTTGTTCGGGTGCTTTTCTATCTCTATGGCTTCTCTATAGAGTCTGGAATGGTATGCTGATGTAGTAGCAAGGACTTGGGTCTTCTCAAACTTAATCCGATGGTCCATAGTGAGGGTATGTTCCGCTACGGCGGATTTGTCTGTCTGCCCCAGACGGCAATTGGCCTTGTGCTCTTTAATCCTGGTGTTGATCGAGCGTTTGGTGGTTCCTATGTACACGCTTCCACATGTGCACGGAATGCGGTAAATTCCCGAAGCCGACAGTGGATCTCTTCTGTCTTTTGCCGATCGAAGACATTCTTTGATTTTTCTTGTTGGTTTGAAAATAGTTTTCACATTTTTCTTTCTTAGCAATCGACCAATTCTGTCTGTCACTCCCGGAATAAAAGGCAGAAATGCTTTTGCCAGTGGTTGGATTTGCTCATTTTCCTTGGGTCTACGATTTGTTGGTCCAATCGATCTTTTGATTTCCCGTTCTGAATAACCATTGGCCCTTAAAATATTAATTAATTAAAATATTCTCAAATAATGTTTCAAAGATTAAAATAATTAATATTCAACTTAATAATGAGCCCAATTTTACTCGGCATAAGCTTTAATATATTGATTTATAAATTTTTCCAGGCAGGGGTGGTTTTCTCCCCTAAAAATAAAAATCGTACACTAACATAATATAAAACTTAATTTGTAAAGTAATAAAAGGTTATTCACAAATTTTCATGCAAATTTAAGCACTTTTTAAAAATTCCTTTCCTGGCTATTGTTGTTTCTTAAAATTACTATAATAAATTTAAATGTACCGGGTACAGATGTAGGTAGAAAATTAATGATACACCTTGTATACGAGAGATTTAATGTAAGAATGTTTAGGTGGATGATACCTATATTAATTAGTATTATTTTACGGCAAAGCAACACCATAAAAATGGTATGTAAAAGCTTTCTTTTAAATTATTTATTGGCAGTGCTTTCTAAATACTACGAGAGTTCACCACAAGGACATATTTAATTATAGTGTAACTGAAAGTGAAAACTAAAAAATTACATATACGATCATCTCGTTGACGAAGACATGAAAGTATTTTATATTTATTTAACAGTTTGTTAGGAATTACCACACCTATACAATTCTGATTGAATAATCTCTTATTCTAAATTGATTTCCTATTATTATATACTAGCAGCCCGTCCCGGCTTTGCACGGGGATTAAAGAAAAATAACAAAAGCAATTAAATTTATTGGGTCAACGCTTCCCTGTAAACAATAATACATGTTGTTTTATTTTCTGGCAGCAAAATAAATTGATTTTCAGGTACTCCGACCCGCCTTAGGCGGTTGGCCATGAGGAAAACCGATCCCTACTATTTGGAAGGTTTGACCTTGAGACTTATTATTAGTAAAAGCAAAAGATGTTTTGATAGGAAATTGAAGCGGTTTAAAGAGTTTTGATAGATCAGTTGGGATCATCGGTATCCTCAGTGTATGATCTAGTTGACCAGCTGGTGGTTCAGTTATATTGGTTGCTACAACTTAATTGTCCTTTAGTTCCTTTATAAGTAGCCTCGCCCCATTGCATATGCTAAATTTGTGATATCTGTCATGATTATGAAATAAGTTACTTTGATAAGGATTAATACCAAGATAAAAACTTTTAAAAAATTAAAAATTAGTTATTGTGACGTAACTATAACAGTTAGACATATGCTGTCGCGGAATTTTTTGTAGATATTTATATATTCTTCAAAATCGTAGTACATTATTTTATTCTATAATCAATAGTATTCTCAGCGCACGCGATATAAGGATTTTAAGGTCCTTTTTGGTTACATTATTGGCATTATAGTAAGGATCACTATTTTTTTTAGTAGATGTATATCTACTATTCAGCTGGTTCGCAGGTCACGACTTCGGGAAAATTTCACTACAGTTTTTCGTTTTGGGCCCCCCTGACCTCAAAAACACCTTCCGTTCAAAAGTTTATACATATATATATATATATATATATATATATATATATATATATATATAAGTAACAAAGTACTTCTTAGTCGTTTGCTGATTATTTAAGACACAGTGAGGTAAATAGTGGGTATCTAGCAAAAATTAGGCGAAGTGTACTCTTTAAGATTTAATTACTTCAATATTTCGTTAAAAATATTTTAACATCTTCAGGAAGTTACTACAAATGTTACAATTCGATTAAAATAATAACTAGTTATGTTCTGATAATGTTTCACTTACTCTTATGAGGATGAAGCCAATGATGGAATTGGAAGGACGTATATTTGATGAAAATAAAATATTAAAAACAATCACTATTAATAAAACTTTTCAGAAGAAAATACAATTAGAAACACTCTACAACTGTTGAAAAACAGATTTTGAGTTAGACGTCATCGTTATGTTGGATTAACATAAAATAGAGACGTAACTACTTCGATTTTTTGAAAAAATATAAGAACAAAGCCAGGAGAGTGAGTTAATATTATTGATTTGTTAAGGTGAACTTAATAGGTCGAGGTTTATTTAGTATGGAGATAGACATAAAGAGGTTAAGTTTTGATGAAATAAATAGTATTTTTGGGTTTTAAAAACATTTATTTTGTTAATAATTATTAAGGTCTTAGAGGATTAAATTATTATGAATGATTGGAGATGAACATAGATGTAAACTTTTTTAAAGGATGGGATTATTCATTTATAGAGGAAGAACTGATATTAGATGGTAGGTGGTTATTATCTAAGTATAATAAGAAACTATAAATTTCACTGAGATGTTGTATATCAGTACGTTTGTTCATGCTGTTAGGTTCTTGTAAAATATGTGTCATCTCTAAGAAAAGTCTTTTTTTGTAGTTATTACAAGTGGAAAGAATCTTAATAGAAGAATAGTCAAAGTTATGGTTGGTTTTGTTAGCATGTTCAGCTAAAGAGCAACGTTCAGGATGGAGTCTTATATCACTTTTATGAAGGCTAATTCTTTCTTTAATAAATCTTGAAGTTTGACCAATATATTTCTGATTACATTGACAACAAAGAATGGAATATACTACATTGAAAGTTAATTCTTTTGGAGACCTATCTTTAAGTTTGGAGAAAATAGAGTATGTTGTTAATACTGTTTTTTTAGCTATTTTTATATTTAAATATGAATTTAAGATTCAAGATAGTTTATGTGTAAGACCCTTAATAAATGGTAATGAAGCAAAAAGTATAAGTTGGTTATCATTATTAACATCTGCAACAGGTATAATTGGATGTGGTTGTAAGTTATTAACATTATCTATATGAGATAAATTTTGATTGTTATGAGGAGAAGTGTTGAATAAGATTTTCTTTATTAATGAAGGTGGGTAGGAATTGTCTGTGAAAATGTTGTACAGGATTCTTAGATTTTTTTGATCGAAGATTTCATCAGATAATTTGAGAACTCGAGCTTTCATTTGTTTAATAAGGTTTATTTTCATAGATAGTTTGTGGTATGAATTAAAATTCATAAATCTACCTGATGCGATAGGTTTTCTGTACCAATCAACGAGTATTAAGTTTCCTTGGTCTCTCGCCAATTTAGAGAGAGAAGATGCTGAAAGATCGATACCATTTTTAGATACTAAGTTGTCGAGAGACCAAAGAAACTTAATACTCGTTGATTGGTACAGAAAACCTATCGCATCAGGTAGATTTATGAATTTTAATTCATACCACAAACTATCTATGAAAATAAACCTTATTAAACAAATGAAAGCTCGAGTTCTCAAATTATCTGATGAAATCTTCCATCAAAAAAATCTAAGAATCCTGTACAACATTTTCACAGACAATTCCTACCCACCTTCATTAATAAAGAAAATCTTATTCAACACTTCTCCTCATAACAATCAAAATTTATCTCATATAGATAATGTTAATAACTTACAACCACATCCAATTATACCTGTTGCAGATGTTAATAATGATAACCAACTTATACTTTTTGCTTCATTACCATTTATTAAGGGTCTTACACATAAACTATCTAGAATCTTAAATTCATATTTAAATATAAAAATAGCTAAAAAAACAGTATTAACAACATACTCTATTTTCTCCAAACTTAAAGATAGGTCTCCAAAAGAATTAACTTTCAATGTAGTATATTTCATTCTTTGTTCTCAATGTAATCAGAAATATATTGGTCAAACTTCAAGATTTATTAAAGAAAGAATTAGCCTTCATAAAAGTGATATAAGACTCCATCCTGAACGTTGCTCTTTAGCTGAACATGCTAACAAAACCAACCATAACTTTGACTATTCTTCTATTAAGATTCTTTCCACTTGCAATAACTACAAAAAAAGACTTTTCTTAGAGATGACACATATTTTACAAGAACCTAACAGCATGAACAAACGTACTGATATACAACATCTCAGTGAAATTTATAGTTTCTTATTATACTTAGATAATAACCACCTACCATCTAATATCAGTTCTTCCTCTATAAATGAATAATCCCATCCTTTAAAAAAGTTTACATCTATGTTCATCTCCAATCATTCATAATAATTTAATCCTCTAAGACCTTAATAATTATTAACAAAATAAATGTATTTAAAACCCAAAAATACTATTTATTTCATCAAAACTTAACATTCGCTCTTTATGTCTATCTCCATACTAAATAAACCTCGACCTATTAAGTTCACCTTAACAAATCAATAATATTAACTCACTCTCCTGTCTTTGTTCTTATATTTTTTCAAAAAATCGAAGTAGTTACGTCTCTATTTTATGTTAATCCAACATAACGATGACGTCTAACTCAAAATCTGTTTTTCCACAGTTGTAGAGTGTTTCTAATTGTATTTTCTTCTGAAAAGTTTTATTAATAGTGATTGTTTTTAATATTTTATTTTCATCAAATATACGTCCTTCCAATTCCATCATTGGCTTCATCCTCATAAGAGTAAGTAAAACATTATCAGAACATAACTAGTTATTATTTTAATCGAATTGTAACATTTGTAGTAACTTCCTGAAGATGTTAAAATATTTTTAACGAAATATTGAAGTAATTAAATCTTAAAGAGTACACTTCGCCTAATTTTTGCTAGATACCCACTATTTACCTCACTGTGTCTTATATATATTATATATGTATGTATAGATCCGATATAACGAAATCTGTGGACACGATAGCGGTCGCATTTCTTAACGGATCGAAATAAAATTTGGTACAAAAATCAATCGTCCCAAAATCTCGGTCGAGTTCGTTAATGGGCCAAATCGGTACTGCCGTTTGGGCGTGACATCAAATCAAAATGAAAAAAAATTCGTAACTTCTTTACTTCACCCTGTACAAAAAAATGTTGGGAGACTTTTTTGTTTGTCTTAAAGAGACCTACAACTTTTATCTAAAACATTTTTTTCTGAAACGTATACTTTTAATATATTCAATTAATAATAATCTACTGATGCGCCTGGCTTACCAAGGGCCATTTTTTTTAAATGAAACAAAATTGATGATGCCTTCGTTTTAAAATTGTTAAACTAAAGCGTAATAGTAGAACAGCATACGCGAATTATACTTTTAAAGCTACCAGACTAAAAGGAACAAAAAAGATAGATGTTTCAGTTAAAGAATATATGAGGGTTGAAAGGTATTAATAATGCAATATGTACCGCAGAAAAAAATCAGTAAAAATACTGTTTTTGTGAATACCAATAAGTTATATGAATAAAAATCTCGTTTCCTGTCGCTATAATGCAAACCATAACAAAGTTTATGCTTATTACTTGTAGAATATCATCGTAAAGTTAAATGGAGGTTACAGTATCTAATAAAAATATAAGGAGCATGTTATGATTTATATTTATTAAATTTATTAGTAAAAAAGTTCGTCATGTCATCTATTACTAGATATTTCCTTTTAGGTATAATGTTTTTATTTTCGACGTTATGAGTAATACTTATTTTTATATCTATAAGACGGCAGTAGGCACCTAGAGGATGTTTCAGGATAAAAAAATAATATTAAAAAGGAATAAAATTGATTTAAGGCTAAACATTTTACATTTGGATATACCCAATCATCAATTCTATTAAAGTTGCAATTTTAAAAAGATATTTTACTGTCCAAAATAAAAGTTTTTCTTATTTTTCAACATATGATCACCATGATCAGAAACATATTTTTTGTATTCGATAGTGTTTATACAAGCTCTAACAACATAAGGTTTGGACGAAATTAATTTTAATATTAAAATTTTAGATTAACCAAAAACACACTTTTAGATTACTTGTTGTATGGAAAATACATATATTTTTTAGGATAAGTATTTAAAAATAAAGAAAAAAGGAGATTGGTTTCATTTTTACAGATAACGGACGATATTCTCTTAATACTTTTTTTTTCATAGGCGATCGAGTTTAAATGTAAGAACTGTCAACTGAATGTTACAACAATTATTTTATTTAATAAAATGCTTCGCAGTACAGCTAATTTCTTAAAAAATGTGGTGAAACAGTATGATGAAGAAAAAAGTAGAGTGCAAAACGGTTGGATACAATATTCGATTGGACAACCTGGGATAATAACTCCCAGAATGAGAAGGCAACTGAAAAAATTGTGTAAGAGATAACAGCTTTTTTTAATACAGAGGCCGGTACCAATATTTCACGTGAATGTTGTGGACAGTTGATACATGAATCTAGACTAAGTTTTTATAAGGTAAAAACCCATAAATACACACTCAAACAATCTATTTGAATTTACACAGCTGTAAATGAAAAACTCATTAATATGGGCAAAATCTAATTTATCTTGGACGGTAGTCGACTGGTGAAAAATTGTTTTAGCGACGAATCAAAAGTTGATATTTCGGTAGAAGATTACAGAAGTAGGATAATACAAAATAAAGGTGAAACATTTAAAGCGAGTTATCTAAAAAGTACTGTAAATATCGAGGCATTTTTTAACACAATCTCATATCCAGTTTAAAGGAGCTCTATCCTGATAGAAATTTCATCTTAAAACAGGATGGAGCTTCGTGTCACACTGTGAAATCAATCAAACAATGGTTTGCAAATCACAATATGAAAGTCCTAGCTTGACCTTAAAGTATTCCTGACTTGAATATAATTGAGACCTTGTGGCATCATATAAAAAGTTACTTGAGGAACAATCCCCAGAGAACAAAAAATGATCTGCAGCAAAACTTAGAGATTGTGATTAGTAATTCTTAACCCATTACGTCAAACAATCTGATCTTTGTGTTAAACCTCTTTGAAATACAAGTAAGTCGATTCTAATAATGTTTCTTTTGATTATTTTATTTATTGTGAGTGTTTAAAAAAATAGTGATACTAATTAAAATCAAGTGGTTTAAATTTAGCCATTTTTATTTTATAATAGGGAATATGCATGTATTTTTTTTATTCGTTTAATTCACTTTTCACTTCGTTTTAATATAGTAAAAAATAAAAGTATTGTTGAAAATGTAATAATAAAATTTTAAAAAAATAAATAAAAAGTCGCTTAAATTTGTCATGTTCAAACGCTCCATTTTGCGCGCGCTTCGGAATCGTCACATCGCACCACCTGTCAGTGACATTTGTTTACATTTAGTGTGATTATTTGAGATTTTTGAGTTTAATTCGCTGTGAAATCATGCAAAAAGATAAAAAACCATTTTACCGATATTTACTTACTACACACAGTACAAAACACCACAGGATATAATTAAAACACAATTTTAAGCACAAATATCTTGTAAACACATGTAAACAACTCAAAGGGATGCGATGTGACGTAACGTCGCTTCGACCAATGATGGGTCGTTTTCTCAGATTTGAATATCGCGCACAAAATTAACATTTTAATTTAAGTTTTATGGAATGAAGTCCAAATTAAATATAGAAATAATGGTTTAGATATAATTTTAAGAGCATAAAGTATTGTTGATATTAAAATCAAATAAATCTAAATTACATGCATATTCCCTATTATGAAGAGCCGGTTTTTACACTTGCTTTAAGGATTAATTATTCTTTTCTTTTAAGGGCTCATCCAAATTTATTCGAAGAGGTCTACGAAAATTACTAAACTATAAGTAGACTGAATAAGTTCGAGCCATTTTGTAGAGGAAAAAGTACAGAATTTTAATCCTGAATTTGGTTCCAAATTTTGGAAATTAAAACAAAAATTATCCCAATACAAGTCAATTAAAGGGTTTCGGAAGATTTCTATTATTGAGATAAGAGACTAATTAATTTTTTAATTAACATAATTAATCTTTATTGATATTATAAAATTTTTGTTTATTTAATTATTTTTTTTAATTAAATTTGTAATAAATCATTTAAAACAGGTGTTTAAGTATAATTTGTGGTGTTTCTACTTTGGTGCCTTTAATTACATGTTTGGTGGAGACTGGTAATACTCTTAAAAGGTAACCAACGACATAGTGAAATAGCTAGGAAGATAACGCCCTTTAGGACATTTTAACGTTAGTATGTGCTACACCAAAATCAGAACACTTTTACTGCCCTTTACATATCCAATAAGTAACGTTAAATATACGATATAATTTAAAAAAGCTATATTCAGTAACCTGTTAAACTTATTATTGTCACATATTTTTTGTTGTTAATTTAACCATAATAATAATAACTATTTTTCATTAATGAGTTTAAAACAATAATAAACATGTGAATGTTTTGAATAAAATTATATCTAGTCTGGATAATGGGTATTCACCGATGAATGTAAATACGGTATTTCATAATAATTATCAAGCTTTATGTCAGTATATGCCCATTATTTGAAACACATATTATGATTGATCTGTCTGTGCAAATGTATCAATTTAAATTTTTTAGATGATGACGCTGTTTATAGCATCAATTTGCGGATGATTCATTTCAAATTCAATTTACGGAGAATACATAAAGTACACGAGTCTATCAGACAAAGTATAATCAACATTATAATGGGAATATGAATTTAGGTAGGTACATGTTACAACTTATAAATACGTATACTTATAGTTTCAAAATACTAACTAATCTTATAACTAAAATATTACGAATAAGAAAATTTCTAGTATGTAATAGGTTTAATTGACATATTTTTTTCTAAGTCTTCAGTTTAAAACGATAAGAGTATTTTTTAATAATAATAATAAATAATAATAATAAACTGGTTTATTTCACAAAATATCATAAATCAATACAGGTACCTGTAGAAAAAAAAAAAGAAAATAAAGATTTAAGCAAAGAAGTGATTTAAAATCACTTTTTAATGCTCTTAAAGTCACTATTTAGTAAGAATTTGGTCACAATTTAGGTAAATTTTCACAATTGGGTAAAAAGACACATTTGGGAAATAAAGTCACAATTTGGGAGTCACAAAATTAATCATTTTTAACCATATTCATAATCTAAATCCTAAACAGTTCCTACCTATGTAAACATATTTCGTATAGCAGCTCTTTCCGTTTGCAATAGCCATATTTTAAGTTTCTTTTTAAATGATTTTATACAAACAATTTCTTTTAGCTCTTTTGGCAAAAAGTTATAAAACTTTGGCGCTAAGTAGTCACTGGATTTGTGACCAATATCTTTTTTAGAAGCCGGAACCACCATACAATCGTTTTTAAATCTAGTGTGTTTTTCGTGAGTAACTGTTTGTAATTTTATTTTGCTCTTGTTTAGTAACATCATGATTATTGAGAAATACAGCTGCCTTAGATCTAAAATGCCTGCCTCTTTAAATAGAATATCACTAGAATATTTTTTGTTTTTGTTAAAAATTACTTTTAAAATCCATTTTTGAATCACGTCCAAGTTTTTAAGATAGCAGAGTTCTTTACGCCACCCCAACGAACAATCCCATAGTTAAGCTGCGATTGAACAAGCGCATAATATAAAGTTTTCATTTGATCGGTTTTTAAATAATCTTTAAGTTGTGAGAACCGTTTTATCAAGTATCGCGTGTTGGAAATTATATTCTTAATTTGCTTGTCCCACCTCAGATGCTCATCTATAATAATTCCAAGATATTTAATTGATTCAGCTCTTGAAATAATTTTGTTATCTTCAATATTTAGAAATCGATCATTTGGAAGATTATTAGCGTATGAAGAAATAGTAACAAATTTCGTTTTCGATTGATTAAGGGTAAGTTTGTTATGTTGAAATCATTTACATATTGAAGGTAAGTCATTTTCAGTTTTAATTTTAAGATCATTCCAATTTTTTCCTGAGTAAATAATAACCGTATCGTCTGCAAAACTTATTACTTTGCCCTGTCTATCTTGTTTTATGAGATTGTTGATGTAAATAGTAAAACGCAGCGGACCCAAAACTGTTCCCTGTGGCACACCACAAGTCACAGCTCCAAGTTCACTGCATATAGCATCTATTTTTACATATTGACGTCTATTGGTTAAATAACTTTTAAATAAATTTAAAACACTACCCCGGATACCTACTTGTTCGAGTTTGGCAATTAGTTTTTGATGGGAAACTGTACCAAAGCTTTTGTCAAATCCACAAACACACAAAGAGATGCTTGTTTATTATCTAAATTTTTGGAAATATTTGTTGTCTAGTCATAGATTGCATCTTCAGTAGATTTTCCTGCTCTAAACCCATATTGTTTTGGTGATAAGATTTTTTGTTTTTCTAAAAATTACAAATTTCTTTGCTTAATGATTTTTTCAAAAATTTTTGATATGTTAGAAATTAAAGAAATTGGTCTATAATTGCCCATTTCGGTTTTTACACCATTTTTAAACAAGGGTTTAACCTCGCCCAGTTTTAAAGATTCAGGAAAATCCCCTATTCTAAAACTTAGATTAACTAAATACGAGGGGTAAACCGCTGGTGAATTTTGGTGTACAAGCTTGCGGTATTAGCAGGAATTAGTGGGTATTACGGGGAATTACCGTGTATTACACAAGTATTACTGTGTATTACTAGGAATTACCGTGTATTACCAGGAATTCGTGGGAATTTTATGGGTATTATGTGGTATTACTACTGTGTAATACAGGTATTACTTGTATACTAGTTGCTGCGCAAATACATAAATAGCACATGCGCCATAGAAGATAAGTGAAAAAATTTCAAAGAGACAATATTGAAACTGGCAAGACAAACATGCGGATATAGTAGAAATAGTTAGACCAAGAATCCAAGAACCAAGAAACAAACAAGCTGGTGGAGCGAAAATATAAAGAAAGAAATAAAAGAAAAGAAAAGATTGTGGAAAAATTATTTACAAAGTAGAAGTCAACAAACATATGGCATATATAAAATACAAAGAATCAAAGTTAAAGAAATGGTCAAAGAGGCAAAAAAATAGGAATGGGAAGAGTTTTCAAGAAAAATGCAGGAAAATAGTGAAGGAAACAAGAAGCTATTCTACAGAACATTGAGAAACATGAAAAAACCAAACAGAGTGAATCTTAATCAAATAAAAGATCATCAAGGCAATATCATAACAGATGAAGAAAAAATTATCGGGTGATGGCAAGAATATTTCACAGGGCTACTAAATAGTGAAAATAAAAGAGTGGTAAATGAAAAGATAAATGAGATAGACAACATAACCGAATCAGATATAACTGGAATACAAATGGAAGAACTTGAGGAAGCTTTGAGGAAAATTAAAGTAGGTAAAGCACCAGGATGTGACCAGCTAGATACAGAATTACTAAAATACTTAGGACCAAAGGAAAAGAAAGAATTGCTGGAAATATTAAATATGGCATGGAAAATTAAAAAAAAAGGGTGTGGCAGTCAGTGGGACTGCCGGCAGAAGTTATACTTCTATGCACTGTTAACTAATAAAACTTAATAACTACAAACACAGGCAAGTAGAAATAATTTTTTTTTTTAAATTAACTGTATTCAATTAAATAAATACTTAGAAAAATAAGACCAGTTGATGTGTGTCCTTACTTCAAACACGAAAACCAAACAGTAAAACGATCAATATACAAAAAAAGTGTTTACAAAACCCGATTTGCTTACCGTGGGCTATTACAGATTTTACAACACTAGAAAACAATGCAAAACATTTTCTAACAACATATAGGTACACACTTTTACAAAATTTTAACGCACTTTGAACTGCACTTTTCAGTAACTTTGCAGGAACAGGTTTTAACTCACACGCATGTCTTCGACTCAAAAGCATAGTGAAGGATATAATGCAACCATGTGACGGTACTTTAGACTACAATACTCATTCTCATTACTGAATATTATTATTAATATAAAATACTAAACTTAATATGTATACTTACTGGACAGAATTATAAAATAATATGTCAAACATAATGCGATACGTCAATGTAATACAATAACAATAGCTCAGACTGTTTGTTGTATATCTATCTCTTTTCAATGCAATGAATGTTTAAACGGTATTCAAAGGACTTATAGTGATGACTAATAACATGTAGTAAATATTTCATCTTTGTTTTTACCGAACAATATACCTTATATGTGATTCTGTCTCTCTCTTACTCATACCATTACATATGTAATGATTTTTCCCATTTAGCTACACACTAATTCATTCCACAGAGTGTCCGAATAGAAGTATAACTTCAAAAAAACCTTCAGATTGGAACATCGCAACAATCTTGCCAATACATAAGAAGGGAGATACTAGGGTATGCGAAAATTATACAGAAATAGCTCTCTTATGCGCAGGACTAAAAGTATACGAAATAATAATAGAGAGTATAGTCATTGTCAAGAAAATTGGTTGATTTGTTAATGGCAAAGAAAGTGCACCCTATTGTGATGGGCAATACACAACCAGGTAACAGATAATTATCGATAAGGGCCGGACTAAAAATTATATATTTAGTGTAATTACTATTGTTATTTAAAAAGGATTGCTGTTCTAAGTAAAACAAGACTTTAATGATATGTCGTATGTTAGATTTATATATGGGTTTTAAAATTTCTATAAGTTTTACCTACGTATGTTTTAGGGCAGTCACGACAGTTAAGTTTGTAAACACCAGATTTTTGTGATTTATTAATTTTGGATTTGTTGTTTTTAATGTGTGAGCTTAGATTATTATTCGTTCTAAAAGACACTGTTAAGCTATAAACTTATATATACTTATATAAACATTTTATTTAACTTAGTTATGGATATCCATCAAGTATTATAACAGCCAATTCAATCATAAACTTCTTTAAATTAAATTAAATTTAAATCAACCAAGAATTAATAGACATAAACTTTCACAGTCCTTTAAGTAATATTTTCATAGATAAGGTTGCAAAGTCTGTATATACCTGCTGTTTATTGCCTATCACAATAGGGTGCACTTCCTTGCCATTAACTCTGAACCAATTATCTTGAAAACTACTGTAAGTTACATAAGATGATAGAAGCAAGACCAGCAGATGCACAAAGTGGATTTAGAGCAGCGCACAGTGTACAAGACCACAATTTTACTTTGCAACAAATAATAGAAAAATGAAAAATATACTTAGCATTCCTTGACATGAAAAAGGCGTTTGATATGGTGGACGGGACAGGAATCTGGAAGAGCCTAAAGAACAAGAATATAGATGAAGAGCTGCTCAAAGTGATATATAGTCTCTATGAAAATACAAATAACGAAGTAAGAACAAGAAATAAAACATCGAAAATCTTTAAGAATAAGAAAAAAGTCAGACAGGGTGGTGTATTAAGCCCACTATTGTTCATAAGCGTGATGGACGAGGTAATAAAAGCTTGCTGGCCAAAAACTAAAAAATATATTGTGGGATATAGAAACATGCAAGTAGTGAAAATAGAAGCATGCGTATTTGTAGATGATATAGTGCTTATAGCAAGAACAGAAAAAGAACTACAAGAGAACATGATAATATGGACAGAAGAACTAAAAACATACAACTTAAGAGTAAATACCGAGAAAACTAAAGTGATGATAGTAACAAAACACAAAACAAAAACAAACATTAAGATTGAAGGAAATAGAATCGAACAGGTAGAAATATACAAGTATTTCGGAATAAATTTGAATAATAAAGGGACACAAGAAAACGAAATTGGCGCCAGAATAAATTCAGCAACAAGACTATATCATGCACTATACAAAAACTTCTTGAATGAAAAAGAAATAACAACAAAAACAAAAATGATCGTATATCAAACAATGTACCAACCAGTATTAACCTACGGAGCAGAAAACTGGGTACTCGACGAAAGATTAACAAAACGACTGCAAACAGGGGACTGCAATGAATGAAACTAGACAAGTGAAGAAGATATGGGAGGCGATAAAAATAGGGAAAAACAGGAGGGGACGACCAAGAAAAACATGGAACAATAGCATAAGTGAGATTCTAGAAGAAAGGGGAAGACGTGGAGTGAGGCGAAGGAACTGGCTAGAGACAGAAAAGAGTGGTGGCGTAAATTTCTAAATTTAAAAATTAAGAGAGCTTGTACACTTTGACACCTTCGGGTATAAGAGGTTTTCGATTATGTATGTAGGTATGTAACTTTGATAATGAGTGGTAATTTGCTAATTTCACTTGATGAAATCTATATTCTTAACATTTAAAAATAGGATATCAACACAAATAGGCAAGGAATTACTAATTATTATTGTGAATTACTAGGTATTACAATGGAATTAGGGGTATTGCAGAGGAATTAGTGGTATTACTGGGGAATTAGTGGTATTACAGGGGAATTACTAGGTATTACTAAGGAATTACCAGTATTACACAGGTATTACTGTGTATTACTCCATGAAAGTGGAATTAGTGTACAAAATTTTACCAGCGGTTTACCCCTCGACTAAATATACTAAGACTGACGATTTTTCATTAGCAATCTCTTTAAGTGTTTCAGAACGAATTCCATCTGGCCCCGGGGATTTTTTCGTTTTAAGAGAACCTATTGTTTTTTTAATTTCTTGTTCTGTAGTTTCTTTTAAATAAAATAAACTTTTAGTTGATCTACCTATATTCTCTTTAAAGTTTTATCAAAGGTAATACCACGAGTTCTTAAAATTTTATCGATAAATTTTTAGTTTCCACGAAAACTTTTTTATTTGGCAAAAATACGAAAACAAACTGAAATGTGATAAAATCACGAGTCCGTAGGACGAGTGATTTTATCATATTCAGTTTGTTTGAGTAGTTTTGCCTAAAATAAAAAAGTTTGAGTCTGGAAAATAAAAATTTATCTAGTAAAATATTACAGGACGAGTGGTATTTGAGAAAATTATTTTTTGAACCATTCTGTACCAAAACTACTTTATTTAAAAAACTTCCTAGAACAACTAATATTTCATAATTAACACAACCGAAATGCCGTTACCCCTACCTATTAACTTATCCTGTACAATAGATAGTATTGACAGTTGTCAGTTGTCATGAGCGTCGTGAAAACAGGGTTATAATTTGAATAAATATTTATTTTTATACCTATTTATACAATTATATTATTAAAAAGAAAATTACCAAAATAAAAATTATTAGGTATATCTATTTAAAGTTTACCTACAAGACCACATTTGCCTGTATGCATATAACAGTTTTAAATGCATGCAGAACCAGGAAGCAGGTTAGTTTTAAAGTACTTACATATTTGATTTTTCATTATCGTTTAGATGAATTGAATTGTGATAATAATAATAACAAAATATATTTCAGAATATTTAGATAATATAAATGAATGTTGATTTATAGTAAGGTACTTATAAACAAGAAAATTGATTGTTCAATATTGTTATTGAATTTTTGACAGTTCTATAATTTTATCAATACTAGTAAAATATCAATATAAATCGGTATGATTGGCTAGATTTAGCATAAAACATTGAAGATTAAGCGTTTTCATTGGACGAAATCACAAAATTGTGATATTTTGACAGTTGAAAAAAATAATCTCGTTAAATAAATTTTCTCCAAATGACAAAAATATTTATTAAAGTTATTGGCAACGTCAAGTTTGTTAGTAATGATAATGAAGTTTCAATTTTATCAATATTAGTTTTTTGTTTGGACTTATTAGGTACATAATTTATTAACACAGTTCCATAATGCTTGTGATTTATTTTCGTTTTTTAAAATTAAATTTTGTGCGTATTTGTGTTTTGCATTTTTTATAGTTTTAACTAGTTGATTTTTGAAAACTTTGTATCGACTTTTTAACTGAGCGTTATCTGGATTTTCAATGCACTTTTTGTACATGTCATTTTTTGTATTTATTGTTTGTAGTATTTTTTTTGTTATCCATTTATTTTTTGCATTGTTCTTATAACTTGGGTGTTTTTGGAAATATTAAATATATTTACAAATTTAGATGCAGCTTCGTTAAGACTTGGAGTCTGATCAAGGAACTAAGGAACATTATACTTAATGTTAACAATCACCAGTGGCGGTTGTTTCATAAGAGCACATGAGCACGTAAACTCCCAATGTAAAAAATACGCAATACGTCCCGCGATAGTTCTAAATAGTGATGTGCCGGATGGCTAAAAATGTATACCGAGGATACGGATTCGATACGGATATTTGGCGTCAAGATTCACGGATTAGGATACAAATTTATTTTTGAAGTAATAACTTCTTATGGGAGGGTAACTGATTTTTAGCGTAACGCGTTGAAAAAAGCGTTTATCATAATGCGTTGTTTATCGTTGTTACACGCAGGCGCAGTGAAACATAATAATAATAGAAATAGGTAAATATTAATATTAATACAAATATCTTTATTTATTTATTTATTTATTTATTTATTTATTTATTTATTTATTTATTTATTTATTTATTTATTTATTTATTTATTTATTTATTTATTTATTTATTTATTTATTTATTTATTTATTTATTGAATTGATAACTTCTTATGGGAGGGTAAACTGATTTTAGCGTAACGCTTTAAAAAAAGCGTTTATCATAACGCGTTGTTTATCGTTGTTACACGCAGGCGCAGTGAAACATAATAATATCATTTTTCTCTCTCTCTCTCTCTCTCTATGCTTTTCCCAATGTAAGTTTTAAGTATATTTGAATTTACCGTGTTATACGGTATTAATCTGTCACTAAATACAATTCATTACTTTTTGGAACTAAGTTCCTTACGGCAGGCTTGGAGAAGATAGGGATTTTGCTGCGTAACTGAACTGAAAAAAATGTAATAGTAAAAACCGTAACGAAAAACCCGGTAAATGAGACGTTCTGGAAGTTATTATACGTAGGTGGTTCGGTGGTTCATTGGTAGAATGCTCGCCTGTCACGCCGGCGGCCCGGGTTCAATTCCCGGCCGATGCAAAATTTTTTTGTATATATCTCTTAACTTTTACCTTTTTTTGTCAAAGTAATATGAGATATAATTTTTAAAAATCTTGATAGTTGAAAGTAGTTAGGAAAGGTGAAAAAAAAAATAAATGTATACATTACTCTTTAAAGCTCACCTTGAATTTTAAAGAAGCTTCTTTCTTAACGCCAAGATTTCACTGATTTTGATATATTGACCGTTAAATGAGACGTGCGCAGGCGTTACAGTCGTATACGCAAGCATACACTTACACCATGGTCGATTCTACATTATCCAAAGGAACTTAGTTCCTAGTTCCTACCTGGTATCCCACGACACCATTTTAACTTGTTATTAATTATTAAATATTTATATCCATTTAATATCATAAAAATTAGGTTATTTTCTATATTTTCGTATATAAAACTAATTTAATCCCTTTTAATTATAATTTAAATTCATAATTTAAACGGTTCGGTCATCCTCGGCATCTATCGTGGCAGTTTTAGGAGAAGAAATGGAAATTAAATCAAATAGAAATAGGTAAATATTAATATTAATACAAATATTTTTATTTATTTATTTACTTACTTACTCATTTATTCAAATAATTCATTCATCTATGATTTAATGTCTTTTAATTATAATTAAAATTTATTCTTAAAATGTTCGGTCATCTTCGAGAATTTTCGTAACAGGTTGTCTAAGAAGAAATGACAGTCTGATTAGCCTAATTTTAGCATAAAAAAGACATTTGTAATAAATTTTATAAAAATTGATTATAAAGTGTGTTATTAATGTTATTATTGATAATAAGGATAAGAATTTAAGTTTTAAGTGTGTATTAAATAGAAATCAGACCGTTCCACGTAAAGGGTGGTTGTATTGCGAATTACTACGCGACTGATTAGAAATTTTGAACTGTCATAGTAAAAAAATTTTGTATCGTAATTAGTGAAAGTTATAGTGATAATTTTTTTTTCAGAATTTTCAAAATAATTAAATTTTAAAATTTATACACATTATCATATTAATGTAGATAAAATTTAAGTAATAGGCAAATTTTTCTCAAGTTAAAAAATTTCAATATTAAATAGTTCAACTTGGATTAGATGAAGTTATCACTTCTGTCGCGCGTCCTGAGACGCACACGTTTTTTTACTCAATTGGTGTCGGTGCGCGAGAGCTTAAAACGATAGTAGAAGTAGTGACAACAATGTTAACTAAAAAGTTCTCTAGTTTAATTTGGAATTATTTTGAGATAGATAGAATTACTCTCGCAAGGGTAAAGGAACTACTTCGTTAAAAAATCTTCTACAGAGAAAATATCTCAAAGAATATAATTTATGTTTGAAAGAAGGGTACCGATAAAATATTACGATCGGAAACATCTTTATAATACAAACGATCTGTTTTCGATAATTGTGCATTTTATATCGGTGAAGTGCCAAAAATTTGACGAATTCATTGGGGTTATAACTGTTCAAATCTGTTGATTGCGAAGTAAGTAATTAACAAATTCATTTGCATTTGTGTAAAAGTTCATTAATAATAACATCCATAACCAGTTTTTCTTTCTCTTATAAAAAGTTACAACGATAAAGTCAAATCAAATAAATATAGGAGGTCTTCAATGCAGGCCAAGGAGTAAACAATCTGTTTTAAATAGGTACTTTTTAAACTTTAAACATCTTAAACAATATATTATATTTTATTTATTTATTATTATTTGTACCCATTCTTATGTTTTTCTCTCTAATCCTATACCGTGGTCCTCTTTGTTTGTGATTTTTAAGTCGTCCTGACAGACCCGTGGACGTGAAAAATTGTGTTCCTTGTCTTTTATGTTGGGTAAATTTTACATAATAAATTAGTTTTGCTATGGAACGTAATTTTAAATGTTGCAGAAATAAAGAATTTGTTAATTTTTGTTGTATTTCATGTCTTAGTATCTTTCATCCTAGTTGTCTAGATAGATGTAAAGATATAGTCAAACTGGGCGGCTATAAGATCTACTGTTCCTCCGTATGCCAGCTCAAATTAGATGAAGTCGAACAACGCGACAAACGTTCCGCTGATGAAATTAAAACACTTAAAAATGAGTTAATTAAACAAAATAAATTCATCGAACGTTTAAAAAAAGACAAACAAGATTTCGCTGATGAAGTTTGCGAGGCCGAGGAAAGGTTTAACACCCAACTGTTAGACCAAAGAAATTGTATCAGAGAGCTAAACCTAGAAATACAGAAACTAAGGCAACTACAAACCGAACTTGAAACTAAATTAAATGAAGCACACAACCTCAAAATAGAATTGGAATCCAAAATAAATGATACAACTAATATAAACAAAAACATGCTAACATCTATAAATATTCTTGAAACCGAAAATGATATGCATGTTAAAGAGATAAAGAAACTTAGGCTTCTACTTGATGATTTAACTAACAATAAGGTAATTTCTATAGACAAAGACATTCAAGTTCAAACAGACAATTCACTACCCTTATCTGACAAACCCAGTGGTTCTACAGCTAGCCCTCGCCGGCCACAGTTCTTAATTATGGGGGACAAAAACGCCAGAAGCTTCATTAGTATCATCAAGAACCAGACCAACAATAAGTACGACATAAATTGTCAATGGACTGATGGAATGCTCTTCGATGACCGCATAAAATCGTGCATAAAACTTATAAAAAACTTTACCGCAGACGATGTTATTGTTTTATTCACTGAAATATCAAACGCAATAAAAGGGAAAAAAACTAATCCCAACTTACTCCGTTCTCTTCTTGATAAAACGAAAAATTCTACCTTGTTTATTTGTGGGACACCTCTTTACACTGGTCGCCCAATACTGAATAAAATAATTCAAGATTATGATTTTGACATGCAGTATATCATGCGTGAATATCAGCATTCGCACTTAATCGCTTCTAGGGTTATAAATAAGAATGGATTGCTTCATTTCTCTCAAAAAGAAGAACTTTTCCAGCTAATATATCGAAGATTAAGGCAGCACAGAATCTATCTCAATCCACAGTCTAATGATATTCAATCAGACTCCTCTAACATCAAGTCGAATTTTGCCCTTTCACCGCGATAAGTTCTTCAAAATCATCACAACCGTCAAAAATTCAGCCTACCTCCATCGAAACCACCATATACTACCAAAATGTCAGAGGTCTACGTACTAAATCGGTTGAGATGATGACTAGCACCTTTTCCTGCGACTACGACATTGTGATGTTAAGTGAAACATGGCTCAATGATAATTTTCACAACTCTGAATTTTTTGATAACAGGTATACAGTTTTTAGAAAGGACAGAAACTACTCGGTGCTCAACTGTGAGCGAGGAGGAGGAACTTTAATAGCAACTCTTTCTCACATCAACAGCACTCGTATTGATACTCCGTCTTCAAGACATTATGAGGACATCTGGATTAAGGCGAAAGTAAACAACACCAATATTTTAATGGGTTGTGTCTATATTCCTCCAAATTCTCCAACGGAAAGCTATTTAACTTTTGCAAGTTTATGCGAGTCACTTTACAATAAATATGCTAACCACAAATTCATTGTGTGTGGTGATTTCAATCTTCCTCATGTAGAATGGAAGAAGGAAGGTAGTACTGTGTTACCATCTAAATTACAGTCTGATTCTGCCTCTGCTCTTATTGACAATTTTTGTATGCTCGAGCTCGATCAAATTAATAACATTTTAAACTCCCAACAGCGTATGCTCGATCTGGTTTTCGCTCACGATCTCGATTTAATTTCTTGCAGCAAATGTGACATATCTTTATCAAAAATCGATGCCTTACATCCTCCCCTGCTCATCTCTTTCTCAGGAATTAAATCCAAACTTCTTCGTGACCAAAGAACCGTTTACTCCTATCAGTTTCATAGGGCTAACTTTGTTGGATTAAACAACTTCTTTAATGAGACTGACTGGTCCTTTATTTCTGACAGTCAAGACATAAATGTTGCGGTGCAGTGTTTTCACAAAATTGTAGAGGAGGGTATCGCTATGTTTGTTCCCAAAAAACGTATTCACAATTACAAATATCCTATTTGGTTCGACTACTCCCTCCGCAAACTGATTGAAGAGAAAAATAAGTTGCATAAGAGATTTAAGCGGACATGTCTTCAAGCAGATTACTTAGCTTACGCAGAGAAGAGACGCGAAGTTAAATATAGAACAGAGCTGTGCTACCTTACCTTTGTTACCAATTCCGAACATCTAATCCCTGAAAATATAAAGCACTTTTGGTGTTACATTAAAAATTTGAAAAGAAGCTTTGGCTTGCCAAAAGTAATGACATACAACAATTTAGAAATAAATGATCCCACTGAAATAGCAAATGCTTCTGCACATCACTTTCAAGCCAGCTATACCGACAACAATTCAGATCCAACTATTCACACATCAGTACCCTTTTGGTCAACCCTATCTTTGCACACTTTTACTGTTGAAGAGGTAGCTACAAAAATTAATAGCTTAGATGTATCGAAGAATGCTGGTCCGGACGGAATACCGCCATTAATGCTAAAGAGTTGTTGTGACTCCCTGTCTTTACCACTGAGTCAACTGTTTCAAAAATCCTTCAATTGTGGATCTTTTCCCTCAGCTTGGAAATTTTCAAACCTTATTCCAATTTATAAGAAGGACGACAAAACGGACATCAAAAACTACAGAGGCATCTCTTTGATTTCTACTATTCCAAAGCTATTTGAATCTATTCTTACTGATGAAATTTTCGCCACATACAAAAATCATATTTCCCCACACCAGCATGGGTTTTACAAAGGTCGTTTAACTGCTACAAATCTTGCTATTTATCAGGATTACTTAATCTCGTCAATTGAAGCAGGTCATCAGGTCGATGCGATCTATACAGACCTATCTAAGGCATTTGATAGTGTCTGCCACAAGTTGCTTGTTCAGAAACTTTCCCAAATTGGCATCTCTGGTAACTACTTGAATTGGATCCACTCCTATTTAACAGATCGTCGTCAACGTGTTCTGGTCCAAAATTCTGTCTCCAGTGACATATCAGTGAAGTCAGGCTTCCCTCAAGGATCTCATATCGGCCCAGTTCTTTTTCTGCTATTTATCAACGATGTAACAAGCTGCTTCTTAAATAGTCACTTTCTTATGTTTGCCGACGACCTTAAATTTTATAGCATAAAGACCAGTAACAACTTAGCCTTGCAATCCGATCTGGTCCGTTTCATTGAATGGTGCAAAACAAATCGCTTATCCGTAAATGTAAATAAATGTGGTACAATTCACTTTACTAGATCCCGTAACGTCATCCAAAATGCTTATAAAGTTGACGGTGTCTTATTAAAATGTGTCTCATCCATCAACGATCTTGGCGTCATATTCGACACTGATCTAACATTCAACGAGCATATCGACTCGATGGTATGCAAGGCATTTAGAATGCTCGGCTTCATTATACGTCACTCTAGACATATACACGACACCAAAGCCATTATGTCCCTCTATAACTGTCTGGTAAGAAGTATTCTTGAATACTGTGCTGTAATCTGGATGCCAATATACACATGTGTAATCAACAAAATCGAACGAGTACAACGAAAGTTTGTAAAATATCTCCTGTTCAAGTATCGATTTCCATACCAGGACATATCGTACGAAACACGACTATTGTTATGTGGCATGCAGACTCTTGAAGAACGAAGAAAACATACCCTCCTCTTGTTCCTCTTCAAACTGCTCAACGGAGTAATAACGTGTGACACTCTTTTGGAAAAGATCAACTTCCTGGCCTCTACGCGGAGAACACGGCACACCTCTCTTTTCTTCATTAGGCAGCATCGAACAAACTATGGTCAAAGGGCTTTTCCTGATAGAATTTGCCAAAATTATAATAAATTTTTCTCAGAATGTGACTTATTTAATATAAACCTACCAAGCCTAAAAAGGACTTTAAAATTCGGCTGTGAATGAGTTTGTGCACCTTTATCTTTTCTTTTAGTCATCGAAATTTAATTGTTTTTAAAGTGTTTGATGTTTTCTGTTCTTTTTAGTATTTTTTTTTTAAATTGTCTGTTATTAAATTTTAAAATGAATATGTAAGTTTCCGTGCAATTGTGCTACCTATATAACTTTTTACTGTTAATGTATTATACCTAATAGTTTGTATTGTATTGTTTGTACTGTACATTTATTTCATATTAGAATTGTATATTACATCTAAGTTTCCATACTATTTAGGATATATAAATCCTGTAATGTATGCTTAGTAAATAAATAAATAAATAAATAAATAAAAAAAAACCCAAATCATTAAAAATTGACTACCTATATGATTGCTGATATGTCTTTATCAGATTTACCATTCAATACGTAAAACAATTGGGATTCCGACGATTAATGAACCATATTGTTCAAAATTATGTTTTTAAAGACAGTAAATATTTTACAGAACTTGTTTGCTGCTGGCTGTATGATACGTCATCAAAAATAAAAAACGTGTTACAAGATTTTCTGAAAGTTTCCTTTACATCAGATATCTGGTCAGACTCGTCATCAGGAGATTCATTATTATCTTTAATATGTCATGGTATTACCAAAGACTTTCAACAAAAAATATGAAAGCGATATTTATAATTGTAATTTATAACTTTTTCATCTCTTGATAAAGATAGTTGACTATTGATATAGTATTGCCTGTTATCGTAACTTACTACGATAGATGTTTGCAATATAAAGGTGCGAAATATTTGATTTTAAAAAATGATCTCGGAAAATTTTTGCGACGACGTGGCCGTTCAATATTTAAAGACAATTCAATTTAATTCACTAACAATAAAACAAAAAATTAAAATAAAAAGTATGGGTCGTCTAAAATTTGGAAATTACGAAAATAAGTAAAGGAAAAAATCTGGATTAGAAAAGATCTTTTAAAATAGACATTTATGAAAAAACTGACTTCGCACATTTCCCTTTTAAATAAAAAGAAATTAAAGACAGAATTGGAAACAATATACTGTTGTTTTTTGCCTCCTTTTTGATGTGAAACATCTATAGCGGCACGTAAATCAGATTTCTCGCGTGGTGACGGTGACGTCATGACGTAAAAAACCTAACGCATCGATAATAATCAATAAGAGATGTACTGATATCTTATATGAAATTGGTGTCATGTTTTGAGCGACGCGACGGTGGCGCGCCAACAATAGGGGGAAAAAGCTCATCGATTCAAAAATTTGGCGGGACAGGGTATGAATTGTTTCATAAAAACCTAACTCGATTCCGCCTACTATATATTCTATATATCTACAAATGTTTGTTTGTATAGGCAACATAATATACCTACATATTTTACTGACCTGTAAAATTGACAGCTAGTCAATCAAAATTGATTGTTGGTGAATAGTTGTCATATAGTTGTCCGCGTAAAATTTGTGTATTTAGTTTTAAATATGAATAAACAAAGTGTTAATAAAGAAAGTGATGAAAAAATATGAATAAAAATGAGTGAGTACCTATATACATTGGGGTGTCCGTTATTTCCCAGATTTGGTTTTGTTCTCCAAACACCCATCAAATTTTTAGATTATGACCTAACAAAAATTATCAGACCTTAACCAGCCCTTAATATTCACATTAACCCGTGCCTAAATCATAATACATTTCCCATTTAAATACCGTTTAAAAGTTATTCAACGATAAAGTTGTATTCATAGTTAAATTCATCATTTTCCTATTTTTTATTTAGTATCGCTTTTTGTTTGTACTAAAATTATGAAGTAACTACAATTATATTAATATAGTAACGTACTTCTATATAAATTTGTGTTTTAATAATTTCCTTTTTTAAGATTATTGAATTTAAGGCAATTAAATAAAAAGCTAAACGAAATCACTTTTTAAATTTATTCAATAAATAGTCATCGTTATCTGGAAAAAATCGTAATATTTTATTTTATCATTATGACATATTTAGTTCCTATCACAATCTGTTCTTTTCTGCATATTACTTTTACACAATAATGTCGATGTTTCACATCTGCCAGGCGTCCCGTGACGGCTCACATTTTTTGTTTTATATATTTTATCCATATTGAATGTTTGCTCATTTAATATTAACAATTATTAGAATTTATACTTAGTTAGTGCCAACGTTCATGTTTTATATATATTTCTTATCATACTTTTCCGTAAGTATTATTCATTCCAATTTTTATAAAAATAGTTGGCATTGTTAATTAATTGCAGTTTCTCCTGATGAAGCCGTAAATAAATGGCGAAATGTTGAGAATTAAGAAAATTTGATTTAGTTACAACCGAACCCACCCCCGATCATTTCGATCAGCTTATATATATATATATATATATGTGTGTGCTGGTTGTCAAATAGCTTATTGGCAACACCCTAGAAGGGAGAAGATTTACGATTAATCTTCACGCTTTTAGCAACGTTAGCAAATTTTAGATTTTTCTATCAAAGCCTCTTTTTTAATATTTATTTGTAACGACTTTTTGGAAAAGGTTAAACTCAAATTGGTATATGCATTCTTTTTATTCTTGATGTAATAACTAACAATTTAGCTTGACTAATTTTTGTTCCAGTGATTACACCTACAGTCCTACGTTATATATTGCTATACACAGTATAATCTGTAGTATGCTATGAACTATATTTTACATCGGGTCTGTTCAGACTAAGTCAGCGATGAGTTGTGATGAGCATCACTATACCCGTGACGCTCAAAAGATGGAATTCAAGGACGCGTGATCAGTGACTGGCTGACGTAATCCTACTATGCCACGCCTTCCAAACTGAAATAACGAAGAACAGTTTACACTGTACTCATACCAGAGATAATATAAACTGTAAGCATCGAGGGTGCGTACTTTTTTGTTGAGTGGTGTAAATCGGACTTGTGACGTTGGTTGGGGAGAGTAATATTCAAACAGTGCGTGCCGTTCACGTGATCATTCCATCTTTTGGACGGCTCGAGTATAGTAAGCGCTGACTATTTGCCCTCGGACACGATTACTTATTGCATGCAATTTACTACATAACCTATAACCTTGCTTTTTTGTGTCATATAAATAAAGTATTGACAGCCTTCGTAGCTATAAATAACACACTGCATTTTGCACAACTTGAATTTTTTAATTTTATATTTACTATATCATAATTATTATCGCATTAATAACATTTATTTAAACAACAATGTTTTTAAAATGGCCGCCTTCAAAATTCATCACAAGTCATCGCAAATTAACTCAACTAATCGTGTCCGAAATGCCATTTTTAGTAAGCGATGCTCATCAACACTCATCACAACTCATCGCTGACTTAGTCTGAACAGAGCCATCGTAAGATACTTCTTTCAACTAATCATCAGACCAAGTCTGAAACAATATTTGTGGTATCAAATTTAAAAGTTTTGTTTTGTTTTCGAAAAACATAAATATATTCTTCTGTATATTTATAAAATCATTCAGTGCCCTATGTAAATACTTTAAAAGTCGAATTATAACCCTGATATAACCTTGTTTTATTTTGTAAATTCAATCCAGGAAATTAAAGTTTTAGCTTATATCGAGCTGGTTGTAACCAATGTTTTTGTAAAAAATAAAGGATTCCCGAGGGAACCTTCAGAATATGGTAGAAAGTCTAGGTATTAAATATTTAAATTTACTGGTGCAGTTTTACACGTTCACCTTGGTTGGATAATTTATGAAATTTCTTTCTATCAAGCTTAGAAAACTGAAAATAAGGCTGCAATGAGTAAGTGTATACATAGATAGTTACGTTGTAAAAAAAGCTGTAGGCACTCTTATGATATAAAGAAGTAAATTGGTTAATCAGAATGTTAGTTATTAAAATGTGTTATTAACAAAATTACCAATTAACTGTTTAAAAAAGACATAATAATGTGCACAGGGTAAAGTTTAGCCGCGATGTGATTTTCACTGGTGATGGAAAGAGTTATTTAAAAATTAGATTTTTTTTTTAAATTTAACTACTTTTTTATACTATTTACAAAGAAAACCAAGATAGCTGATTAAAGCTTGTAGTTTTTTTTATTGTATTGTATAACGGTAAGATCCTTTTATAAAAATGAATCTAATATTTACAATACAACATATAAAATGCCCAGTCAATCTCCAGGGCGTAATTCGCATTTTACCTGAGTGTTCGCCAGCGCGAAGATATATCCCAGCTGTCGCAACGGATGACGAGCCAACAAGAAGAGCTATCCAGTCAGATAAGAAGCCAGCGCGAAGATATGTCCCAGCTGAAAGAGGAGCTATCAGGACGAATGACGAGCCAGCAAGAGGAGCTATCCAGTCAGATAAAGAGCCAACAAGAGGAGCTATCACAGCGAATGACGAACCAACAAGAGGAGCTATCCAGTCAGATAAGAAGCCAGCGCGAAGAGGTGTCCCAGCTATCACAACGGATGTCTACCCTACCAGAAGAGTTATCCAGTTCCTTCTCCCAGCAAATATCACACCTTCGTGACGAACAAAATCAGCAAGTTGCCAACTTGAATCAGCAGGTAGACAACTTGAATCAGCAAGTGGACAACATGAGTCAGCAAGTGACCAACATGCGAGACGAGCAAAATCAACAAGTCGCCAACTTGCGAGACGAGCAAAACCAGATCAACCAGCAAATGCAGTCCGAGATAAGGAAGCTTCAACAAGAACAGGAAGCTAGCTGCCGAAACCAAACCATCCACCACGGCGACGGAGATGCAAGAAGGATGGAAACCTGCCACGCAGACGTCGAACAACAAAGAAGCGAGGAGACGACCCATGTACGAACGACGATGAAACCCCCGACCTTCGACGGGAAGACTTCCTGGCCAAATTACCTAAAACAATTCGACGCAGCGGCCAGAGCTAATGGATGGTCATCCCAGGAGAAAGCATTGTCCCTAACCGTAGCTCTGCGAGGCGAAGCTTTAGACGTCTTGCAATCATTGACACCGGATGAAGCTGACAACTTCGAGTTATTGGTCAATCGTCTAGAGATGCGTTATGGTCAAACTCATCTTCAACCGGTGTACCGAATGCAGTTAAAGAGCCGAAAACAGAAAAATGGAGAAACTATCCAGGAATTTAAAGCGGATGTAGCAAGAATGGTACGACTTGCGTATTCAAATGCAGCGGAGGATTTCCTGGAGTGCCTAGCAGTCCAAACCTTCACCGATGGTCTTCGAGACGTCGAGTTGCAGCGCGCTGTACGGTTGGCGCGGCCGAAGACTCTTGTGGACGCCTTGACCATTGTCCTGGAGTTTGAGGCGGCGACGGAGGTCTCACGTGGAGTTGCTCGACTAAGGGAAATCACCGGTAACTACGACCATGCCGTTCATTCCATTAGCGACGTTGAAGCGGTAGTAGAGAGATTAATGAAGTTATCTCCAAAAAGAAGGCGCTCAGTGAGATGCTGGAACTGCGGAGAACTAGGCCATATAAGAAATACTTGCCCCCAAAAAGAAAAATCTTCTGCTGAAGTACCCCAGCAGCAGGAAAACTAGAACGGGTCGACTCCTGGAGGGCGAAATCGACCCCAAACATTCCCGAAGCCCCTCACACCTTTAAATTGGCAACTCTGCGACATCACGTGGACAGCTTATATGTGGATGGCCTCATTGATGGGAAAAACTTTAGCATGCTGGTAGACACTGGAGCTACAAAAACTATCGTTCGACCATCCATCATTATGCGAAAGAAGATGTGGCCTACCAGTTGGAGACTGCGTACCGCTACCGGAGATTCTGCTAGAGTCTACGGTGAGATACAGGAAACGCTACAGTTTGGTTCAACCTCTCTTGTTCACTCAGTGCTGGTGGCTGACGTTGATGAAGATGTTGTTCTGGGCATGGATGTTATGCTCCACTGTGGTTTTCATTTGGATCTTCGCCAACGTATCCTTCGTACTGGTAATGAAGAAATATTCCTGCACCGAAAACAAGTTGACAATGCCTCGATTAAGCTAATCGATGATATCGAACTTCCGGCAAGCTGCGAATGTGTCGTCACAGCGCGGTTGGATGGACTGGAGCCAGATGGTGCCCCAGCCATGATAGAGCCGAAGAACCATGACCATGAATTGGGAAAAGAACTCCTTGTGGGTAAGACTCTTGTTAGATCCGCCAAAGAGGTACCCATCCGAGTTATCAACTTGAACGATCATCCAGTTCTTCTCCGAAAGGACACGGAAATGGGAAGTTTAGAACCGGTTATGGCCATAATTCACAAGATAAATGTTACGGAAACAGATGAGACCAACGAAATTGAACAATTAATGACAAAATTAGACCCCTCTTTGTCAAAATTAGAAAAGAAACAGGTAAGAGATCTACTTTACCGGTATAAATCTGTATTTGGTTCTAAAAGTAAACTGGGAAGAACTGATGTTGTACAACATAGAATTGACACTGGTGATGCACGTCCGATTCGACAGGTACCCCGAAGGATGCCTCAAGTTAAAAAGGAAGAAGCAGACAGAGCCCTTAAAGAAATGATTCAAAATGGCATAGTCGAACCATCCAGTAGTCCGTGGGCTTCTCCTGTGGTATTAGGCTGGGCGCAGACGCTCGGTTTCCTGATTCGGTTTCCAGATAAGGGATTCAGATTCGGAATTCCGTGTGCCTAGCGCATACATTCGTTTTTTTGTATTAGGAATTTATACTGTCAGTTCAAATAGCGACGTTTCTGTGCAAGCATAAATGGACGACGACGATGAATTGATTGCTATTGCACTTTTACTTGCGCTAGATATGAAGAAGAAGAGAAAACAACGTTATTAGTTTTTCTTTCGTTCTTACGACCCAAACGCACGGAATGAATTCCGAAACGAACGTCAGGTTTTTTTCCGTTCGGAAATAGTTAGGACGTGTGCGCCTTGTTGAACATTTTGTATGTAAATAAAGCATTCAGGTTTCAGAATCTGAATTCCTGATCCGGAAACCGAATCAGGAAACCGAGCGTTTGCGCCCAGCCTTAGTGAGAAAGAAAGACGGATCAATGCGGTTTTGTGTCGACTATCGAAAGCTAAATGATGTCACTAAGAAGGACAGTTATCCTCTGCCAAGGATTGATGATGCCCTCGACGCTTTGGCGGGTTCTACTCTGTTTTCTACCTTGGACCTTAAAAGCGGATACTGGCAAGTTAAAATGAATCCTGCAGACAAAGAAAAGACTGCCTTTACCAGTGGATCAGGGTTATGGCAATTCACGGTGCTTCCATTTGGCCTCTGTAATGCTCCTGCGACGTTTGAACGACTAATGGAGAACATCCTGCGGGGTTTGTCGTGGGAAACTTGTCTAGTTTATCTAGACGACATCATCATAATGGGTAAGACCTTTAAGGAACATTTATCTAACCTGGAAGAAGTTTTTAAAAGATTACAGAACGCTAATCTAACATTGAATGTTAAGAAATGCCACTTGTTCCAGAGACAGGTCAACTATTTAGGACATAACGTAAGCAAGGATGGCGTTGCTGTTGACCCCGCTAAGATACAAGCCGTTCAGGAATGGCCAATCCCTATCGACAAACATCAGCTCCGGAGTTTCTTGGGTCTTTGTTCCTATTACCGACGATATGTCAAGAATTTTGGAGACATCGCCAAACCCTTGACACGTTTGACAGAACAAGATAAGTCCTTCTGTTGGGATCAGGAATGTCAAAAGGCGTTTGAAATATTGAAGAAACAGCTTACGTCAGCACCTGTTCTTGCTTATCCACTTCCTGATGGTAAGCTTATTCTGGACATGGACGCCAGCAATGTGGGAATTGGAGCCGTCTTGTCACAGCTACAAGACGGTAAGGAAAGAGTGGTTGGTTACTTCAGCAAAACTTTATCGAAAGCTGAAAAGAACTACTGTGTAACTCGGAGGGAACTGTTAGCAGTTGTAAAATCCGTCGAACATTTTTATAAATATCTGTATGGCAGAAAATTCCTGATCAGAACAGACCATGCTAGTTTAAAGTGGCTACTTAGCTTTAGGAACCCAGAAGGACAGATAGCAAGATGGCTCGAAAAACTGCAGGAATATGATGTTGAAATCGAGCACAGACCTGGAACCAGACATCGTAATGCTGATGCACTTTCCAGAAGACCATGTCGACCTGATTGCCCCCATTGTACCCGTATGGAGCAGAACGAGGAAAAACTTGCCTTAGTTAAGGTTGTGCCAGAAGACGAGAGCTCTATGCTGGAGGAGCAACAAGAAAACGATCCCGTTCTGAGAAAGATTAGGGAGTGGAAGAGAATGGACCGTCGTCCGTTGTGGAGAGAGATATCCTCATCCACTCCTGCTTTAAAAGCATACTGGTCCCAATGGAACTCTTTAATTTTGGACGGAGGGCTCGTTAAAAGACTTGTAGAAAATTCCGAGGGCACAGAAACAAGGAAACAAATAGTGGTCCCAAGAAATGCTGTACCGGAAATTTTAAAACAGATGCATAATGATAGTTCTGGAGGACATCTGGGTATCACGAAAACGCTGCAAAAGATCCGAGATAGATTTTACTGGGTAAATTGCACTAATGATGTTAAAGATTGGTGTCGTAAATGCACTACATGTGCTGCCAGTAACGGTCCGCACCGAAAACCGAAGGCGGAAATGCAGCAATACCTGGTTGGAAGTCCTTTTGAAAGAATCGCAGTAGATATATTGGGTCCACTTCCGCAGAGCGATGTAGGAAACAAGTACATCTTTGTTGTAATGGACTACTTCACTAAATGGGTTGAAGCCTATGCAGTTCCCAATCAGGAAGCCACCACTTTAGCAGATATATTGGTTGAAGAATTCGTAAGCCGATTTGGGGTACCACTAGAATTACACTCAGACCAAGGGAGAAATTTTGAGAGCAAGCTGTTTCAAGAGGTTTGCCAAAGATTAGGCATCCGCAAAACGAGAACCACAGCGATGCATCCTCAGTCTGATGGAATGGTGGAACGAATGAACCGGACTATAACCAACTATCTGTCAAAAGTGGTGTCAGATTGTCAGAGGGATTGGGATCGACATATTCCACTATTTCTAATGGCAATTCGATCGGCCATCAACGAATCAACTGGCCAAACGCCTGCGAAGGTCCTGTTCGGTAGAGAAATGAGGCTACCATGTGACTTGGTGTTTGGTTGTAAACCTGGTGAAGAAATGGCACGTGAACAATATGTCGCCGACCTTCAGAATCGAATGGAGAATATACACAACCTGGTGCGTGGAAAACTACAATTATCTAGTGATCGGATGAAGAGGTACTATGACACACGGACAATGGAAAAGAGTTACCAAGTTGGAGATTTAGTCTGGCTCTATAACCCCCGACGGCGTCGAGGTAATTGCCCCAAATTACAAAAGAACTGGGAAGGTCCTTACACCATCAAGAAGAAGATTAACGATGTCATTTATCGGATCGTGAAAATTCCCAGAGGGAAACCCGTCGTGGTCCATCACGATCGTTTGGCGCCTTACCAGGGAAACCACAGTGGAGATGCGCAGCAACTCCAAGAAGATGGTTTGGCTGGCTCAGGGAGTGTGCGGGATTCCGATGTAGGAAATAACATTCCAGGAGGAATGAATCTAAGGAGGGGGCAGTGTAACGGGATAACCGTAAAGGAAGGGACCTTAATTTGAAAGATTATTTTAAATAATGTTTCTAGAAAATTCTAGAAACTTCTAAACACACTAACTAGATTAAATAATGTTGTATATAAGGGGATGCACGGACAGTTAACGTCAGTTCGAGTCAAGTGTTCAGAAGAGTTCATTGTATTGTCAAGTAGTTAGACGTTATCCAGCAGAGTTCAGTGTATCTTAACAATTTTGTAAATAAATTGTGTAAAAAGCCCCCATACGTGTTTCAATATAATTGATGTTATTGCTGTCATGAAACTTCGCTCAGGTATACCGTACTTTATGAAAGATAAATAAGGTCAATCGAACTTTTTCGGTAACTGTGAAAGTTTAAGGCCCTCATCTATTTCTTAATTAAAAACATGGGTTATAAACCGGTTTTCAATAACATACAGTTTGTTTTATATTAAAATAATTATTTTACAATGCAAATTTAACATACTACTCTGTTAGCTTTAGGTTATTTTCCACAAGTTTTGTTGGAGAAACAGAAAGTTCGGTGTATACAGTAGCTGTTTTTTAAACTGTTTGTTTTTATTATCAATTATCATACAATACTTTTTTTTAAGATTGTTCTATTATGTAATAAACTATAAACTCCTTATTTTGTACAGTTCATTTGAAAATGAATGATAGCAAAAATTTTATTGCATTGGAGATAAAACCCAATATAACATCATAAATCAGTGACGGAGATTTTCTAAAATAAAATATTCAGTATTTGTTTTAAAAATGTTTGGGTTTTACCAAAAATGTTTAAACATACCAATTTATTTCAATTGTTGTCTTAAATTTTGTAGTCATTTTAATCAACAAATGATATAAGTACGTAATCTCTACAGGTACAAAATATTTACAATTTCAAAGAAGATCAATTTAAGTAGCCCTCAACATTCTTAGAACGATTAAAATTTCTAATCGGCAGAAAGTATTTTGCAGATTGTGAATCATTTTAGTTAACATTTAAAGTAAGTCCTGTGATTAAAACACGCAGAATTGTTATAGTTCTATAATAAAAAGCGATATTAATAAGTGAACTTGTGTAGTAAAAATGACACAAACGTCTAATTTTACTCCTGTGAAATTAAAGTGTCATTTAACCGTGCCAATGAAAACTTTAGTGTTAAATGTAGGTAGGTACATGATGCTCTTGTGCATGAACATTTTACTAGTACTGTCCGTAGTATAGTTTCTAAGTGTTCAGATATGACCGGAGTTGGTGAAGCAACTATTTATAGACTTTTAAAGCAACGAAAGAGTGGAACAGAAGCGAGTATAGCCAAATTGAGCACCGTAAATCAGGTAAGAAGGTGGTTGGTGTGAGAAGGATAGTCGTAGAAAATGATGGCCTTATAAATAAGACAACGTTGCGAAAAGAGGGTGTACTCAGATTTTACAGATTTACAATCATTACGCGTGAAACACTATTAATTAATATTTTGTTATTTATATTATTTTATTTATTTATATTGATTATAGTTATATATGTACGTGTGTATGTATATTGTATTATAATAAATAAAAATAATGTTACTGTAAAGAAATAAAAACACGTAAAGAAAACAACAGTAAATAGGTCAAAAAAAAAATGTAAATAAAACTACAATTTTTAAATTGTAAAAAATTATTTATTTATTAAAAAATAGTTATTTATGCAACTAGTGCGTAAAGTGTCCTTTTTTGACGAATGTGAATGTTGTCGCATGAGCCGCAGGCGAATGCGACAATCACATGAGTCAAAATAGGAACATTTACGCACGAGTTGCATACAATATTTTTTCTACAACCGAATTTCTTTACAAGAAATGCAAGTATAGGCCTGATTTTTTTTTACGCTTTACTGCGAAAAAAAAATATTATATCTAAAACATATTTTAGATAACAAAATATTTATTTTCTAAATTAATCTTACCTTATAAAATAATACCGGTACGTAGAAACGCGAAATGCTTGAATTATAAATTAATTGAAATGTCAATCAGTCATTTAACTAAAAATACTTACCCTTATTCATGAACTGATATTTCTGTCATATTAAAAATCAAATTAAAAATTACTGAATATAATATCTAGTTCTGTATGTATTAAACTGCAATAATTTAACAATTAAATATATTTACACAAATTTACACAATTAAATAATAAAAAAAAAAGTTTCCTTACCCGGAATTGAACCCGAGTCATCTGGGTAGAAGGTATATACCTTACAATCTCGGCCACTAACACACATAAAAGTATTTGCATAATCTTATACAAAACAGTGCTTCTTTTACTTTTTTTCACTAGTAACAAAAAAAACTTTTTTTTTACTAGTGAAAAAAAGTTAAACTTTACGAACCTTAAACCGTGCGTAAAGGTAATACTTTACGCACGGTTGTAGAAAAAATAATATATATTTACAAATTTACAGGGAAATTAACAAAAGATACTTTTTCCAAAAATATTTTGTCGATTATAAATTTGTTTTTGTACAAATTAATATACGTTTTAATCTTTTCGTCTCTCTGTCTAATAATTTTATTAAAATTTGTCTTTACATATGAAAATAATTGAAGATTTAGCAACACATCAATGAAACTGTAAATATCGGGGTGTTGATGCTAAAAATTATTATTTAATTGCTTGTGAAAAGATTCGCAGGCGTTGGATATTGTTGTGTATTCCATGTTTGTTTCAATATTGGTGGTGCTTCATGGATGTGATTTATTTCACTTTTGATTATCTCGAAATTATCACCTTGTGTGGTTATATACATATGATTTACAATTGTTTTTAGAACAGCGCCAAAGATGATTATTGTTTTTTTATATTTTCTAAATTTATAACCGGAAAAAATTAAATGTTTTTCGCCCCGTTCGCTAGTACCAAATCTGTTATCGTCCATATTAAGTTTGTTTGGAAGACAAGATGAAAATAAACTTGTTTTTCTAACACTATTTTTTTTCAAGACTTTACGCGCATAGTCGGGCATACTCATAGAGGCATACTGAAATTTCGGAGATTTCGTGATGCAACGTTGCCAGCTGTAGTACTTTCTCCATACAACCCCCAACCCGAAGTCTTGTACCTGCTAAGTGGTGCTCAATTTGATTCCTCCGACAGAGAGTACCTAAAACGTCAACAGGGAGAAAACCCATTCAGATAGACGATACTATGAAACAATTGATTCGAAGAAAAGTTCATTCGTTTATTTACAAAAAAAGATTCCTACTTTGGATAAACTTTTAGTAGACATTAATGAAGACGAATCTTTGCCAAACATTAAAAGAGACAAATTGTGGAAAACTTTACGTGAATTAGGATTCATTTATGAGAGTAACAATAGAAAATCTGCGCTCATAGAGAAAGAAGAAATTATTTGTTGGAGGAGGCAATATTTAAAGGAAATTCGAAAATTGAGGAAAGAAGGCAAAAATATTTTTTATTTAGATGAAACATGGATAAATGAAGGGCATTTTGTAAATAAAGTTTGGCAAGATAAACTGGTTACAAATGCTCGTCAAGCATTTATAGAAGGTTTGTTTACTGGGTTAAAATTTCCGAATGGTAAAGGTCGCCGTTTAATTATCACTCATATAGAAGGTTATAAAGAATTTGTTAATGGAGGCTTGTTATATTTTATTTCAAATTCTACGAAAGACTACCATAAAGAAATGACTGCTGATGTTTTTGAGGAATATTTCAGTCAAATGATAGATTTATTGCCGACCAATTCTGTAATAGTCATGGACTATGCCAGTTACCATTCAAGATTAAAGGAGCCGTTACCTAACACTAAATGAAGAAAGCAAGAACTCTTGGATTGGCTAATAATGAAAGAAATAGTAGTGCAAGAAGAAGGTTTACTCAAAAAAGAGTTATTGCAGTTATGCAAACAACATTCACCAAAATTTAAGAAGTGTAGTGTAGATGAAATAGCAACAGAATATGGAGTTAACTTGTTGAGATTACCACCTTATCACTGTGAACTTAACCCCATAGAATTAATCTGGGCTCAAATGAAGGGATATGTCACGAGAAATAATACAACATTTAAACTTCAAGATGTTCGTCAACTATTATCTGCCTCCATATCAAAAATTTCATCTGACAATTGGCAAAAAGCTACAAGACATGTCATAACAGAGGAAGAAAAATTCTGGAAACTCGATTTGTTAATAGAATAAACAATAGAACCAATTATTATTTCTGTGGGAAATGAAGAAACTGATGATGATGATGCCTCTTTATCGGAAGAAGATAATTTATATATTTAGGTATGTAATTATATATTATCTATACTTATAATAAATCTGTAGAGAGGTCAATTCTGTACATGAAATATATTTCCAAAATAACTATCAGGGGGTGATTGGGGATCGATACTGATTCCAAAAATGCAATCAATAAAATTTTTGTCTGTCTGTCTGTCTGTCTGTATAACCGCTATAGAAACAAAAACTACTCGACGGATTTTAACGAAACTTGGTAAAATTATTTTTCATATTCCTGAGCAGGTTATATTATACTTTTTATCACGCTACAATCAATGGGAGTAGAGCCGTGAAGGGAAATGTTGGGAAAACGGGAGAAGTTACTCCATTTTTTAAGCTTCCGTTGCGTGTGTAACCTTAATAGTTAAAGCTATACAGAAATCAACTTATTTTTATAATTTGGAGGTCAACTGTAAACGGATTTTACAAAATTTCACCCACAGGGGGGGGTTGCAGAGGCGTGAAAAATAAAAAAAAATAAAAATTAAAATCTATGAGTCCTACAGGTTTGAAACTTTGCAAAATAGGTATTTTTATAATTTTGAGGTCAATTGTGAAGGGATTTTACGAAATTCCACCCACATGGGGGTTGCGGGGGCGTGAAAAAAAAATTTTAATCTATAAGTCCTACAGGTTTAAAACTTTGCAAAATAGTTATTTTTATAATTTTGAGGTCAATTGTGAACGGATTTTAGAAAATTCCACCCACAAGTGGCCATGCGAGGGCGTAAAAAATAATCTATACATATAATAAATCTTTAGAAATGAAAATTCTGACATTAAAAATATTTAAAAAAATAATTAGAACCCAAAAATGTGGTTAGATTTTTTTGTTTGTCTGTCTGTCTGTATGTTTGTGAGCGCATCACATTAAAACTACTGATCCGATTCGAATGCGGTTTTCACACATGTATTTGTCTTTTTTTAACTTAACATCTGGTATATAAAAATTTCTCTCCCCACCTTTAACGAATTCGGGGGAGAAATTTTTATATAACAATCAACACGCCACGCGAACTACGTCGCGGGTACAGCTAGTTATTACTAATTAAGTTTATATGACGCTAATCCCCCTAATATATTTATTATTAAATTGTAAGGAATGTCCTAAACCAATATTTGGTATTTTTATAAAAATAAATGTTGGTACTTAATATTGACATTTTAGTCTTTTTTATATGAAAGTAATTTTATGTTCTCCGTCACTAAGGCATTCAATTATTGGTTAATCGCTTAGGGTTCGCTCATTTACATTTTATGATCTATTGTATTTGAGGTTTGTCGGGGTGGTCATACTAAAGTCTAGTGAAAATTCAGATATAAGAAGGTATGAATATTACATTTTTTCTGCATTGACCAACCCTGTATTTAGACCTTTTAGCTCCTATGTAAAAAGATTTGTGCTATCATTCATTTTCAAATCAACTTGTACTTTTTATGTAAGCAGTCGCACGATAACAAGAGGCGAGTTGATATAGATGCCCACGAGACAAGAAGACGATACCTCCATAAAGATTTTTGTCCATTAGAATATAGCTTACCAGGACAGTAACATAACCGTATCAAGCGCAGACCCATTTCTATTATGCCCACTAAAACGGATCACCTGTATTTTTATATACAGTAGATACATGTTTTGTAGTAGTTTCGTCTGACCTGTTCTATGGGTTTCACAGAAAATATAATATTTCATTAAAACTGTTTACCTATGAATCTTTTAAAAAACGCAAAACTGAGGAGAAATATTGGACGTTATGTGGACATTAAAACCGTATGTGGAAAATTTAAACAGTTCTTGGAAAGAATTCTTTATCTACTTGTTCAACTAAGATGAGTTGGAAAACATTTTAAGCAGAAATGAAAGATGTGTTAGACACAATAAAAGGGAAATTTTGACAAAAATGGAAAAAATAGCTAGGAAAGAGAGAAAAAGAGATACAAAGGAAAATAAAAAAAATGGATACATAAAATTAAAAATAAATGAGCACGAATGGAATAAGAAGAATTATAAAAAAGAATTGGTCTACGAAAATCAAAAGCTCGACGAAAAGTCGGCAAAAAACTAATATTACAATGAAAAACATCAGTTAACAATACTTCTAAGGGCAACACTGCCGGCAAGAACACATCTGAATATAAAAATAGAAATAATAAACATCTACGGAAAGGATTCGACTGAGGTGGAATTATAAATGTAAATAGGTTAATTAAAAATAGCGATAATAACTTTCACCCCTTATAACTACTCCCTGTATCCACTAAGGTGTTCGCATGAGCAAGAGCATAAATATATGTATTGAAGAAATATTTTAAAAAGGAGAAAATGTCATATACGAATTAAGCCGAAACGACCCCGTTTAACTACATATGGAAAATGGCTCTCGGTCGAATCTTTTCAAACTTTGGGAAATGTTAGTTGTTGAGGAGCTGAACAAAAGTTTTCATGCCCGCAAAGCTCAAAAGTTCATAGCTTGTAAGATATTTCACCCCCAATGTAGGAGTGCAGCTCTCAACTAAAAACGTTCTATAATATAAAAAAAAGACAAAATGGACCAAACAACTCTGCTTAGGGGTTAGTCGGGGTCACTGATTTTCAATCTAATAATCACTTTACCCCTTTGAAGTTTGAAAATTAGGGGTTATATAAGGGGTTGAAAAGTATAAATCTAAAAGATACACCAAATAGCTTTACCAAGGGGTTTTAGAGACCTCTCATCACGTTTTTAGTTGAGACCTGCACCCCTACATTGGGGGTGAAATATCTCAAAAACTATGAACTTTTGAGCTTTGCCGACATGACAACTTTTGTTCAGCTCCTCAAAAACTGACATTTCCCAAAGTTTTAAAAGATTCGACCGAGAGCCATTTTCCATATGTAGTTCAACGTGGTCTCTTCGACTCTAACTCTTTAGCTATAACGAACAGCAATTCATTTTTATATACACAGATTTTAAAAAAATGTATTCATAAATATGATTCTAAAACAGTAGCTTTTCTGAGATAGTAGAATATAAATCGTTTAAAAATGTGTTCTATATCTAATTCCGTAAGTACTTTAGTGTCTTCACATACTGAGTTAAAAGTAAATGTTCAGAAATTTTAATAAACCGTAAGAGGTTCGTAAAACCTTTTTACGTTTAATGGGTCTGTAAGCTGAATTGAAGTAACTTTTGCAATAATAATACATTTTCATACGAAAGCAAGTGACGACTGTTATATTCTTTTGCAGAAATTCACGATGAATATACGTTTTTCTAACCAAATATTAATTTAATATTGCATTATATAATGTACTTTTAAGTTATTTTATAGCAACTTAAAAAGAATGTATAACACAGACAACTGGAGAAATATTAAACTAATAAAACAGCGGATGTATTCTCGTAAGTAATGAAGTTATAAAAGGAAATACCTCATCCATTTAATCTGTCTCAGCAGTCTGTTGATGAACTCCAGAAGTCCGGAAACTTTTAAATATTTGCGAAATTTTCAATGTATTAATTTACGAGTAAAACCATATAGTACGATTAGTACGGGCGCCGGTACGTTGGCATTATAGGGTCATAGCATTACACAAGTGTTTTTTATGTTTTTTAAACTGTTGATTACGAATTTTGGGGATAACCGTTCGACAAATGGTCAGGAAATTTATTATTAACAATTTAGTTTATAAATTGGCAGATAAAAAAAGTCATTTATTTCCAAATTATTATGATGCCTTATGAAAAAAACAATAAAACAAATTTTCTAAAATTAATATCCAACTATTAGAACCAAACATATTGACAACTCAGTGCAAAATTTTTGCAAAAAACTGCACTTCTCACTTAATCACCACATAGCTCTTGCTATAAGGGTATATAAGGGCTCATTTGAATGGACACAAATTCAGCTTTCACGTAAATTTTATAAAATATGTGCCCGCTTATCAGTGCGTTAAAGAGACTCCAGTACCATGTGTGCAGAAACTATAAATTTTGATAGTTTATATTATGCTAAATCCAATGGTGACCTTATTTTTATCGTTTATGCATCCAAATCTGAAGAAATTTGAGCTTAAAGTTCAAAGCGTTAACACAAGCTCGTAAGGGATCCCAAATAAAAGTTTCGTTTCGAAATCAAAACCCACAGATGTAGTAGGTAATGTAGTATCTCGAATTTGTAAAAAAACCTGCTTTATAAAAAAGCATTTTCAGGAATATGTGTTATGACTCATAATTTATGAGAGCTAAATATTGATAATTTTGTAGGATCTTATCAATTTAAAAGGGTCCACAAATGCTTACAATTTTTGTCTTTGAATGAAGAATAACCTCGTGGACAATTAAATATGAAATTTTTTATTTAACATTGCTAAAAACGCTTATAAACAAATTATTTTGCTGTTTTTCGTTCAAAACTTTATAAATAATTGATTATAACTTTCTTGTAAACGATCGGACACATATTTTATAAAATTTAAGTGAAAGGTGAGTTTTTTGTCCTTTCAAATGAGCCCTTACATTCCCTTATAGCACCCTTTTAAGTGAATTATGTGGGAAGTGCACTTATTTGCACTAAATTGACAATACCTCTGGTTCTAATTGTTATGCGGATTTTAATTTTTTAGTTTACTGTTTTTTCATAAAGAATCAGAATAATTTGGAAAAAATGCCTATCTTTATAGATTTAAAGTTGCGGCCATTTAAACAATTAAAATGTTAATAATAAATTTTCTGACCATTTGTCGAACTGTTACCCCCAAAATTCGTAATCAGGGGGTTAAAATCCATAAAAAATTCTTGGGTAATGCTATGAACTTATAATTTATAATGCCAACGAAAAGGTACCTGGCACCGTACTAATACGTTCTACTAACACTATTATAGCAATGAAATTAAGTACCATATTATAAGAATAACATATATTCTTCTGTTCCAACTTTTTCTCCGTTATTTACGAATTCAAGACATTTTACTTATTTTTTAAACAGAGTGTAATAATTTGCCACATAACAATAGAACATGTTTTGAAATTACTAAGTAAGTATATCAGATTCACGTCTTTATATTAAACAAATTAAGATTTAAAAACACGATAAATTCTTATAAAACAAAGACCGAGGAGAAAGCCTTAATAATGATTAAATGCACTTTAATAATAGGTTGTAAACATTGTAAACTCACTAACTCGCTAATTTTGTAGTAGATCTTAGTTTTACCTGAAACAAACAAAAACATGATCATTACATATTTTTAATTTTTAAATAGAACAAAGCACGCAGTAATTAATATTGTTTATAAAAAAATGCACTTCATAGATGTAATAAATGAAATATCTCGTTGATCGCCCCCGGATGTTGTTCGGAAGTAAATTATTCGTAGGAGTATTGTTCAAAAAGATTCTTCAAATGCAAACTTGTACAAAAACAATATTTATCGATTAAAAAAATGTTTGAAAAGTTGTTTAAAAACAGCAATTACCCTACTAATTGATGTAACACAAACAGATAAATAATTTTCTATTAAATGGCTGTTTTTGGCGAATATTATTATTTTGCAATAATTATTGATATGCAGAACGGTATAATACACAAATGGTTTGAAAATGTCGTTGGACTTTATTGCAAATGAAAACAAAAAACACAAACATACTAGCTGAACCGGCAAACTTCGTACCGCCAACACTGATGTCTCTTTCTCATTTTCTGTTTGTCAAATTTTTACGATTTTGCCTTCGCAAACGCACAGGTAGGCGGATGTTGTTATTTTATAAAATAGGTTTTAGTTATTTTGGTAGTATTTGAAATTTAAAATAATAATACCTGACAAATTAGGTGATATATTTTAGGCAATTTGCACAATAGCACAAACCGATCAAATCGAATGTGTCATATCTACCGTTAGTAATAACAAATATGATACTAATTTATATCTATACATATAATAAAACTGTGGAAATAAAAATTCTGTACATTAAAGATATTTAAAAAATAATTAGCGGGGGTGTTACTACATCGATATAGAACCCAAAAATGTCTGCCTGTCTGTATGTTTGTGCGCGCATCACATGAAAACTACTGATTCGATACGAATGCGGTTTTCGCATATTTATTTGTCTTCTCTTAAATTAACATCTGGTGTATAAAAATTTCTCCCCCCACCCCTTTTACGGTGTGGGGGGGAGAAATTTTTATACAACAATCTATACCCTACGCGAACGACGTCACGAGTACATCGATATAGAACCCAAAAATTTGGTTAGATTTTTTTTGTACGTTTGATTGTTTATCTATTCTATATGTTTGTGCGCGCTTCACATAAAAACTACTGATCCGATCCGAATGCGGTTTTCACAGATTTATTTGTCCCCTCACCTCTTTAACGGGGTGAGGGGATAAATCTTTATACAACAATCAACACGCCACGCGAACGACGTCGCGGGTACACCTAGTATATAATAAATATGAACTGCGCCACCTAATGGTGGCGTCATAGTACTTGCATAAATAAGAACTATGTATTTAAATATATCAGATATTATCTATGCCACCTTACAGTGGCGTCACAGTACTTAATTAACTAAGAATTGCTACTTTAAATATACGAGATATTACCTGTGCCACCCTTATCTAGTTATTTTACTATTTTCCAGTTTACTTTAGTTTACGTTTTCTTATTTAATTAGAAATGTGGTATCTTTAGCCTAGACATCCAACCAATTAACCATCTATTAGAAATACATCGAACTATTAAATAAATATATACTTATTTAATTAAAAAAATTATTTTAAAGTGGACCAAATAGTAAAATTAAACTATTCTCGACTCCATTTAATTGCATACCAAAAATTTCACCAAAAAAATTTCAACAGTTTAGGAGGAGTTAAGTGACAGACACACGCACAGAAAAATTATATATATCATTAAATGTTGCATATATGGGTAATGTAAATATTTCTTTAAGAAGTGCAATGCAAGAATTGTTACGGACAAGCAAAACTTGTTAAAATTTTCAAGCAGCATTCTCATCTGGGCCGATGTAATTTTAGAGGTGGTGTCAAAATGCAGTAAAGGAAACGATCTTAAATACTTAAATGACTCAATATTTTTTTAAATAAAATTTATGTTGACCGGAAACTAAAATTTACAATATAATTGTAAAACTGTTATGATAGTGGCCTAAACGGACCTACAATAACAAACAATAAAATTTTAGCATTAATTCATTAAATTAATAAATTGTAAAAAGTAAACCATGGAAATGACACTTCTAGAATCAGCAGCAAGTTAAGAAACATTCAGTGTTTATTAAAAATGCGTAGAAGATTAAAAAACAAACCCTTTTAAACAATCTATTTACGAAGCCACGACTCGTCTAAAGAAACATCTTGCAGAAAATCTTCAATCATCATCAAACACAAACAGGTCAGGTTTCAAACAATTCGCGCAGTCAGGAATCATTTCAAGAAAACCTTCATGAAAATATCAGGTTTTCGCTTGTCTGACACGTGCTATTAAGAAGGTAAGATGTTTGCAAAACTTGACTAACACTATACGAACAGAAAGGTCTTATGATTTAGATTTAGATTTTTCACTCGGTCACCAGGTACTTAATATTAACATGTAAAAAAGATATACCACAAAAATTTGTAGTTAAAATTGTGAGTTTGATATTTTTACTATAAGTATTTAAATAAAAGTTAAAAATAGTATTTTATCTCTGCGGCAGAATTCGAATATAAAATCCGTTAAACAATTACCAATAGTTATAATTTTCGTCAAAGAATATTCGATTAAGAAGTTTACTTTCGAACAATTTTTCAATATCATTGATATTTATAAATTTTATTTAATAGCTGTTACTTACTTTGCTCAGCTATCGATCTTGACTAATAAATGTGCCAACATTGCTCGTAGAGTTTTGCTCAATTTATAGTATTTATTTTTTTATTGCTTCTTTATTCCTTACACGTATTTGAAAAAGATTGATGTAGTTTCGAAAAGAAACCTATTGAAGATTTCAATTAATTTGCATCAAAGTAAAATTGAGGTAAATCAATCAAGCGTTTAAAAGTAGGAATCAACGTGACTTTGTTGGAATAATGTTCTGCATTTGTTATACATTTCATTATACAGTATGGTGCAAATGAACAAATGAATTATTTCGTAACTCGTGTAAGGTTTTTTGAAATTTTTAAAATTTAGAAATTTTACAAACAAGAAATTATTAAAATGGTTTCTTAGGTCTTTATTTATTTATTTATTCTCTTATAAAGTACATTTTATAAAAAAAGTTTTATATTTTAAATATATAAAACTCAAAGGTGTCTGACTGACATAGTGATTATCAACGCACAGCCCAAACCAGTGGACGGATCAGACTGAAATTTGGCATGCAGGTAGATGTTATGCTAAGAAAAGATTTTAATAAATTCTACCCCCAAGGTGACAAAATAGAGGATAAAAGTTTGTATGAAACTTTGTCAATTTTAAACCGATCGGGCTGAGATTTTACATGTGTAGATGGTCTTAGTAGTATTTTAAAACGCGCTATCATTGTGTTTTCACTGAGTTACATATACCCGATGATCATTGGCCGCCGAATCTTATAGTGCATACTATACCTAAATATTTCTATTTGACGATTTTGTTCTTTTGGCATATTTTGGGTTGCATTTGCTTTGTTTCAGTTTAGTAATTTTGGTTATAGATTCTGCTTTGTATTTGGCATTTGTTTTGTTTTCGTTTGGTTTAAGCATAGGTTAGATACCCAATGATATTCCATTCGAATTTAAACGATTACAGTTTCCCCTAAAAGTCTGCTTTACCATGACAATAAACAACTCTCAAATTTGCAGGTATTGACTTGAGAGAAAATTGCTTCTCTCATGGACAGTTTTATGTTACTTGCTATCGAGTAAGTTCACCCAGTAGCTTGATAGTTTTAGCACCTAATGACAGATTAGGCCCCAATTTTTTACACACGCTAAACAAAAGTAAAGCTGCAAAAACTATACCTAATTAATAATAATACTATCAAAATTTCTATAAATTAGAAATAAATCAACTTAATATTAATTTTTATTCCAACATTTTAATTGGTTCTTTTAGAATTTGATGGAATTTTTGAATTCTAAATTTCTACACGTTGTGCATATAAATTTTTGATCGATATATTATATATATAATTTATTTTTACACAATTTGTTTATAATTAAGTATTAAATCAAAGGCTCACATTGTCCGACAAATTTATTGCTGCGTTTTTGCTGTCCGAGAGCTTAAATATTACGTTTATTTCTCGCTCGAAAAAGCAGCAGTTTTGAATTTAGATAATTTCAAAGTTTGTTGGACTCGTCAATAGGAAGCTATATACAAAGTTTCAAGTATGCATTACTCATTTTAAAAAAGTGTCCTGTGCGGTGGACTAAATATTGCATTCTGCGTTTTTAATTTTAAAATGTACTGCAATATTTTTCTAAGGAAGAAGCTCAGGGAAATGGTTATTTAAGGATAAAATTTGCATATTAAACGCTTTCTGCTTACCTTTAAGGGAAAGGAATAACAATGAGCTTTATAGTCATATAGGTTCGTACTGTTTAGCTCCTATAACAGAAGCAAAGTCTGAAAATTAGGTGGAAATAGGAAACTATTAAAAAGAATAACAAAAATGAGGCGACTACAATGATATAAAAAGCAGCTTTTTTATCAAAGGCGAAAATGTATACATATTGTTATGGTCTTTATGTAGAGTGTAAACATGTTTAAGACTAGTTAGATAAAAAAATTTGATAATATCAATCTATGGAAGTTATCAAGTAATGATAGAAAATAATTGAAAAAAAGGGTATAAAAGGGGTTGCTACGTTGTTAAGGGGATTATTGATTGAGTTGAGTCAGAGAAAATTTTATGGATGGAACATTAATTGTCAAAAAGATAAAATGAATATAATTGAATAATGTAGAAAGTATCGTAAATATGGTTAATCAGAAATAGAATATGGAATAGAATGTGGAAATTGAAATTAGAAATAAATTGCATTATCATTTGGATATTATAAGAAGAATTTTACATTAAGATAAGTATTTTCGTTATAAAGGTGGTATCAGCTGATAGTACCTATTATTTTATAATAGAAATAATTATTAGAGGGATTTTAGGAAAAGGGGCAAAATTATTATAAATTAAGAGTAGTTATAAGTGAACAAATTTTGTATTGTATTGTATTAAACTATTGTATTGAATGTTTAAAATGTTATATTAAATGTTGTATAAAATGAAAAATGAAATTTTAGTTAATTCTAATCGATGAACCCACCCTGAAGAGTCCAACAATATATATATATATATATATATATATATATATATATATATATATATATATATTTGGTGATTGTAAATCATAACAATATTTATATTGTGACTGATAATCGGGGATGTTTATATATGTATATATATATATATATATATATATATATATATATATATATATATATTTTAACAAGCATATAAATTTCTTTCATTAAAATGCAGTTATACAAACAATAAATACAAAACAAATTAAAAAAAGTTAAAGTCTGTTTGCTGTTGAAGCAACACGGTTTTAAATTAACACACCAGAAGAGATCGCCAGCGTCAGATTTCCTACGAAGACTTTTTACATTATCAATCCTGACCATCAACAGAGCTACGTCCTGGAAACTAATACTAGTAACAGCCAGCGAATTCAGCAAAGACGAGGGCCTGATTGAACCACACCCGAAGATCCACGACGTTTTTACCGTTTTTATGCCCAACTCCTTGTAAGGACATACAGTTCCTGACAACCACAGATGTTAAAAACTTTGCCATTCCTTTAAAGTAAATTTTGGGATATGCTTCTAATGGCATTCTAATAACTCTACTTTATGCACCTATCGCGAATACATATTTAAAATTTTGATTCGTCATTTTAGATAACTAAATCTCATTGACATTGAACCTACTTACGGTGCTCTTTTGCTTATAAAAATAGTTGTTTTTGGTTTTTGGTTTTCTGTGAGCAGTTGTTTTGTGAAATAGGTGTTGTTAATAAAAACTTACCTTATACAATTGATAACCATTGTTTTTTCATTCACCTCAAACAAGTGAAACCAACTGCATCGACCCAATGTCGACAAGATACTCGAAGTTCTTAATAGATCTTAATAAGTTTCCGAAAAGCACATCGCTCATCTCTTTCGGTAATCCTTGAAGAACATACAGTTTAAATTTTTGTTTCAACATTTAAAATTTATTTAATTCTGAAATTATTTTGCTCACTGGTAGGTGCTCATAAGGAATACTTAAATTTTGATGATTTTTTTGTTCAGAAATCCCTTTGTTATGGGCCGCAACAACGAAATTTTATAAATCTTTAGATAAAAACCTTCCACGGACTATTGTAAGAAGTAACTAATGTCTTATAGTAAATGCCTTGTTTAAATTATAATTTTTAATACGAAAATATACAAGAAAAAGTATATATATATATATATATATATAGTTCAAAATTGATCACAGCTGATCAGTTAGATACAAAGGAAATCAATGGGAAAGCAGCTGAATTAATAAAAGCCAAGTGTACTCTTTTTTTCAAAGTCAAATATATTTCGGTATACTTTATACCATCTTCAGTGACAGCTAAAAGAAATTGATGAGATTACAATATGTGAAAAATTCTTAAATGCACAAAAAAACTTACAAAAGTGAGATTACGGCTACATATATGTGACAATTAGGTGTGGAGAAAAAACCTTTACAAAGGGTTCCATAACACTTCAAAATGACGTTAATTATATTCAAACAATATACACTTAATTTCAGAAAGTAAAATGATTTACAAACTTTAGAAACACTTTAATAAAACAATTATTTAGTTAAAATCTAATTACAGAGAACAGGTACCTCGTGTTACTCAAAAAAGTTTAAGGTTAACAATGACAATTAGCAATCAGACAAATGGCATTACTTCAATAACACAGAACAACAACAAAACAGAAATTTGCTAAAAGAAAACACCGCAATGTTTTATGATTTTACACAAAACCAAAGACAAATGAATTTTGACATAATTATGTTGACATTAATTTGAATACACCTTGAGATAAAAGACATTGCATTACAATACAAACTCAAACTATTAACAACGAAAAATAACCAGTTGAAAAGACAATACCTATCACAACGAAATTTTTTAATATTTTAAATTATACCTTCGGTGTTTAATTAACCTGATTAACGGTTTTCTTATTGTTGAATTCTTTGTCTACATTTAATAGATGTGAGTACGTTTCACTTAAGTGACTAATATCAGTTTTCTTATTGATAGTATTCTCCGTAACAGAAATGAAAGCCATTTCCAGGAACAGTCTCTTAAAATAGTTATTTTCAATTGTCAATACCTTGGCTTCTGTATAATTCATATCGTGTTTAAGTTGGTTAACATGGATAGCTAAACTACACCTATCAGGATATCTTTTTGTGTCACTCCTATGAGAAACAATACGATCTTTCAACCGTCTAGAAGAGTGTCCAATATATTGTAAATTACAGTTGTTACAAGGAATACTATAAACAATGTTCGACATATTCTCTTTTGGAGTTTTATCCTTAAGTTTTGAAAAAGCTGAATTAATTGTCAAAACTGTTCTATTTGCAAATTTAAAGTTACCCACAGACTTAAATATTCGTGTCAACCCCGGTGTGATATCTTGTATGTAAGGTAAAGTGAAAATTTTATTAGAGTTAAGGGTGATATCTGCAATGTCAGTTATTTATCAACTGCGCATGCTTTATATTTATTATTTTTAATGTCACTTTTATGCGAGATGTTCCTGCTGTGTACAGTTCGGCATGTTTCCCCAATATACACCCTTTTACAATCCGAGCAAGTGATTTCATATACTACATTTGAACTTTCTAAATTACTAAGCGGATCTTTGGTTCGGGTGTATAATCTAGAAATGGTTTTGATATTTTTCGTGCCTATTTTGAAATTGTCATAATTTATGACTAACTACTAACTGAACATGCAATTAAAAATGGTCATAGTTTTAAATTTGAAGAAACAAAAATTTTAGAAAGGGAAAGGAACCTTAAGAAACGATTATTCTTAGAAATGACACACATTGACAGAAGGGAAACATGTATTAATAGAAAATCGGATATAGAAGGGCTGAGTAATATTTATTGTTACATTCTGTCGTTTCAAAAATAAATATAAATTAAAAAAAAAAATTTAATATATAAATATAAAGATAAATAAACTATTAATAAATTAAAACATGATTACAAACATAAAGATTAATATAACACTAAAATAAATAAAAATAAAAACACAACAACGTTCATAAAATTTAACAAATAAATTTTTGAAATTAAAATCCCGCATTTCATGACTACCTACAGAATTTTACTTGATATAATAATAAAATATAAATAAATAAATCATCAAAATGTTTTGCTCTCCTACTGTGTTAAAATAAAAACCATATATAAAAAACACACAAATAAAAAAGGAAATTGAAGACACATTAAAATTCAATCATTTACAGACAAACCTCCATGCTAAAAATAACAAAATAATAAGTTTTATGGTGTAAATGTATATATTTTTATGTATTTTAATAGTGATGTACCTGAATTTTAAAATGTTTTATTAGTGTAATGTTGTCAAACTGAATTCGTCACTTCTCTTATAACCTCACGATTAGTAAGTCATCACATTTGTAACAATATTTCTTTATTTTAAAAAAATTGTTCTTCACCACAGATGTCCTGAAGAAGAATTAAATTAATTCGAAAGCTTGACTGAAATCAAAGAGTTTTCTTTACTTACCTTGGCCAAACGTTGACTGCAACTCCACGATTGACTTCACGTTATATTGAACCAGTCACTATACCATTATTCGTATATATATATATATATATGCCTATATATATATAATTATCATTAGGTTTTTTGCGCCTGGTTAATGTTATTGGTTCATGTCACTCACTTCATTATCATAGTACCATATACTAGTTTTTAAAGGTATAATAATAGATGCTATATGTTTGTAGATGCACTTTTAAGCCTCTAAAATTGACTGTCTCCTGCAATCTAGTACTCTGCAATGATACATTATGTGTTTTAGGTTCCCTGCCGCAAGATTGTAGGTTGACTCTTCATGGTTAGCAGGTGCATGGCCTCTAAGGAATCGTATAATGACTCGTAACTAATTCCTCCTGGTTTTAACCAGTATTTCAGCTCTTATAGCAGACGTCTGTTTAATATATTCTGCTGTGTGGTCAAAGATTTTTTCCAAGTGTTAGTTGTGTTGTCTACGAATCCAGGCGTTCTTTCGGCTCTGGAGTTAATTTTTTGTACCCCTAGAGCTGTCTCTGTAGCGCAAAGTATTGTAACTGATTCTTTTTTTGTAAGTTTATCAGCCTGCTTGTTACCTTGTATTCTTCTATGTCCTGCCACCCAACCTAGTTTGACAGTGTTATCTTTTAGGTACTATATAGCATTTGTGGACTAGATATCTTTGGAGGTTCTTAAAGCCCCAATAACCGCCTGTCTCTCTGTGCATACATTAATTCGCTTAGATTTTCAATACTTTTGTTTTTTTTTTCTTCCACATTGCAAGATTGCATATACTTCTTTAAATTTTGATTTTATCTGTTTTATAGTTAAACTAGTTATATTTGACAATAACTACAGAACTAAGTTTATCATATTTACTAATTCAGGAGTTGCTGAAAACTTTAACCGGCTTGTTGCATATCGATATTTAAATGCAAACTTCTCTCTTTGGTAAAGTTTGCTATGCAACTTTTACCATAGAAGTAAATGAGTTTTGTATCACAACAATTTGGGAGTACAATAAAAAAAAAGAAATATTGGGTCTAAACTTTAAATTTCTCGTTAAAGATTTCAATATTCAGGATGAAAATGCATTTATAAAATCTAATATGTAAAATTGAATTAAATATGTAGTTATAAACTATATCTGTCACTGAAACATCCCATTACTTTCCTTTAATATCATCAATTTTATTAAGTTATATGATACTAGTTGTACTCGCGACGTCGTTCGAGTGGCGTGTGATTGTTGTATAAAAATTTGTCCCCCTCCCCGTTAAAGGAATGGGAGAAAAATTTTTATACACCAGATGTTAAGTTGAAAGAAGACAAATACATCTGTGAAAACCGCATTCGAATCGGATCAGTAGTTTTAATGTGATGCGCGCACAAACATACAGACAGACAGACAAAAAAATCTAACTACATTTTTGGGTTCTATTTGATGTACCCGCGACGTCGTTTGCGTGGCGTGTTGATTTTTGTATAAAAATTTCTTTCCTCACCCCGTTAAAGGGCTGGAGGGAGAAATTATTTTACACCAGATGTTAAGTAGAAAGAAGACAAATACATCTGTGAAAATCTCATTCGAATCAGATCAGTAGTTTTCATGTGATGCGCGCACAAACATACAGACAGACAAACAAAAAACTAACCACATTTTTAGGTTCTATATCGATGTAGTAACACCTCCCGCTAAATATTTTTTAAATATCTTTAATATACAGAATTTTCATTTCTACAGTTTTATTATATGTATAGATTAGGTAGGTGTTGTAAACTACAGCAAAATCGAATGCTTTTTTAAATAATTTTCAAATCAACGTTTAAAAGGTTTTGATATTAAATAGAATATTTTTAATCAACAATTAAAAACAAAAACTATACAATTTGTTTAGGGTATAAATGTTTCGAAATAAAATTGCTAATACAGAGTAAAAGCACACTCGAATCCAGCGAAGCAGTTTTGGCAAACTTACTGTTAAGAATCTCCAAAATTCATGTCGGCTCTAAAAGAAGCTACGTATTTCCCACTGTGCACCTACTCGCAGACTGCAAATTTTATTACTCAACTCACGGTATCCTTTTTTCAAACTCCATCTCGATTTATAATTTATCTCCAACCAATAAACATAAAGTGGTCGGTTCTTGCTTTTAGAAACCTGAAGAAACCTTTCCGGTTAGTTTATGACCAGAATGGGTCGGAGGTAACTTAAAATTTACAACTTTTATTCTTTTTCAGTGATGTTAGCTGCTTCATGTAGGTAAAATCATGTTGGAAAAAACAGTGTTACTGCAAATTTTTATGAGCCAGACTACGGAATAGGTAATATTTATCTTATGTTGCAAAAATAATTCAAAGGTGTAAAAAATAAATACTTACTTATTCATGATTGATTTTTGATTACGTCAAATAGAATATATGTAGTACGGATATCAAAACTATATTCATTTGTTTGTTATAGTTTACTGTTTCAGATTTGTACGATTTGAAAAACAATCTGTAATTAAATACCTGCTTAGATTACGCTCAGTTTTATTACGGTTTTAATTTTGCGTTTTATAAATATTTTCTGTAAAAAATTGCTATTGTACTCGCATTCTGTGGGCATACTTTAGTAGGACTAATTAAAACTGGTAAATTTTAGAAAATAAATTTTAATTTATGAGAATTCATATTTTATTACATAAACATTAATTAATTGTGAATAAAAAAAATAACATTAAAATATGTGTGTGTTGTAGTTTTAAAGAGAAATCAATTCCAGCTGATATAAAATCGGATAATTTTAGAAATTTTTTATATATTAATACGATGGCATTTTTTGTGACCCTGCAGTTTTGCTTTAAAGCAGTGAATCTGTTATGTTTGGTAAATTTAAAGTTCCTAACGTAATAATTCCAAGTTTGATTCTGAAAAGAGTGCGAGGTGGTTGGGTAAACACGTGGTTTATTAAATTCAAAAATACAGTAAACAACCTGTTATCTTATATAAATTTAAAATAGACAAAAGTGAAGGAATTTTTTAAAACTTTCAAAGATTATATTCGTTTCACATATATAGTTGTGTAACCCTTTTACAACTTTTGAACAGCTTGTCCGATAGAAACGAGACTCACGTTCCACTCAACTTAGTCTCCTGAGAATTTGTTTAAGCATATTCCGAGAATTTTCAAGAGAAAAATAAAAAACGATTTTTTAATCCAATAACCTAATTGGTTTTTAACTTTGAAAAATGATGTTGAATGCCGTTTTGAAAATCAAAATCGGTTGATTTGTTCGTAAGATATCGTTGTCGAAATATTTAGAAAAAGGGTGTTTTTGGATTTTTTGACTACTTAATTTTGCACTAGGGTTAACATTTTGCGCACTCAAAAAACATCAACATTGCTTAACACGTTAATAAGTTATAGCTTCTCAAAGACTTTCGTTTATTTTTTTTTTGAGAAGATTGAAACAGCACGAAAAATAACATCTTAAGCTCGAAGAGCTCAAAGCAACAGAAAAAATACATTTTTAGATTCTGAAATTAGCGGGAGGTTGCAACTATGGCCTGCAGGGTCAATCTCTTTTCAATTTTTTTATTTAGTACCTATTCAAAGAACTTCAAAGGAGATAAATCCATCTAGTTTATGTTTTCATAATTGATAACGTTTTTATGATTTGTTACAATAAACAGAAAATTTTGCCCCTTTCTGATATCTGACATCTGACATACTACTATTATTTTTAAGGCAAAGCTTTTTATTTGGGCTTTAATGACTGGAAGAGAAAAGCGACTTGGTGAGTGCAGTGAACCAAGGAAGTGTCCGACTTTATTAGCTATCCCCTTTCCCACTTTTATGCCATATATGCGACAAACTGTACAACCATATTTTAGTTATCACAAGACTATGATCAATATTCATGTTTTATACTAATTTCTATATTTTAAAAAGATAGCATACGGAGCTTCACTTTTATCGAAATTAGCAGAGTTCCGTACACCCTTTACTGCTTTACTGACACAGCAACACTAAAGCCACTTTAGTAGATAGCGTTTCAGGATAGACCTAGAAAATCGGTTGTTTACTTATTTTATAGATAACATATGTGTCTTTTAAATCAAGTGTTTCTCAAAACTCAAAAATCATTTCAAGAAAACTTCCATGAAAACAATCGCTCGTCCCACACGTGCTGCTAAAGTAAGATGTTTGCAAAACTTGACTAACATTACTCGTATTCGAAAAGTCTTAATTTAGATGATTTACGAGAAAAGCTCAGCTATCCAGAAAGTGTTATAAAAGAGGAAGACTCATTACAAGATGACCAAATAAGAATTTGTTAATCAATTTAACTTTCAGATCAACTTTTAAAACCTAAAGATAGTGTATTCAGTGAAGAAAAAGTTGTTTTTTTGTCGTAATTGTGGAATAGAAGAGTAAAGGAGACAATCAATAATCAATAATCTTTATTCATCTTTTTGGGCATTTTTAAAATGTATAAGACAAGTCACAAAGTTACACACAAACATAAAAGTTATTAGCCTAACCTAACACAAATATACAAAAAAATATATATAGAAATATAGAAAATACTTTACGGGTGTTGAGGAGCTCCTATGCAACCCTACTCCAGAAATTCATTTGTTGAATAGTAACATTTGCACAGAAGTAAATCTTTTAAAGATTTTTTGAATGTAGAGAAAGAATTCAGATTTTTAATACAAATTGGCAAGTTATTGTAGAGTTTGATACCCATTTATCTGAAACTATTCTGAATATTAGAAGTTCGATGCAAAGGAATTCTAATATCATTAGCACTTCTAGTTAAATAAGTGTGATTAAGTGAATTTAGCTCAAATGAGCCTATGTGTTGCCTTACATAAAAAATACAATGATAAATATAAATACAATGAAAATGCAAAATTTTGTTTAAAAAAAAAACCGGTTTACAACTGTCTCCCTGGTCCATAAAGAATATGTTTCTGACAACTTTTTTCTGAGTTACAAATATTTTATTATAAAATATCATTATATGACGTACTAAATAATTCCAATATATCAGTCAGTTTGCATAGGAACTCGTCAAGTCCAGAATTTGGTAATCTATATATGCTAATAAAACACATTTTGCGGTTTGTTACATTCACTGAGACAGCACAACACTCACAATTTTTTTTTAACACTTAGATGGGTAACGTTGATAGCGCGACATTTTAATTCAGTTTTGACATATATCATAGATCCTCCATGGGTAGATCTGCAGTAATATGCTGCCAAATCGTAACCATCAAGAGCCATAGCCGCCATACCATCTCTGTGACACCAATGTTCGGAAATACTTATTATGTCAGGTGATTCCTGGACGGCTAACAATTCTAATTTATGTTTTTTGTTATATATCGAAAAATCATTGAAAAACGAAATAATGTTAAAAACCGAATATGTACACAAAAAACAAAGAAAAAAAGTTAAAAACCAGATACACAATAAAAAAAGAGGAAAACGTTAAAAAACTGGAAAAAAGTAGAAAAACGTTAAAACGTTAAAAACTTAAAAAAACTTTCAAAATCGGAATAACTTCTATGAATCCAAAAAAAAAAACTTAAAAACCAAAAACCAAATTGTTAACAAACATAATATATATTTAAACATTAAGGACAAAAGTAAAAAATAAATAAAAAAACATACAAAAACCAGGAAAAGGTTGAAAATCATACAAAACGTTAAAAACTCGAAAAAAAAAATATCATGAAAAAAATAATTAAAAACGAAAGATCTATAAAAAAGTGAGAGGTGTCAAGGGACACCCGGATGGAACGAAGTTCCTTTCGATTAATTAGTGAAGGAATTGTAATTTGTAAACACAACAGTGTGTTTATACATACATAAGCATTTATTATTGTCTGTATTAAATCTCTTCTTACCTAAATCCATCAGCAATGTCCGGAACTTGTGCAGAACAGAAACACTGTCAAGATTCATTATTGTTATTTTGTATTATTTTATTATTTATTATCTCCAAACAACCTGTATAAAATTAACAAAGTCACGACACTACACTGTTCAAAGCAAAATAGAAAATAGTAAATTCATTATCACCTGAATATTTTCAACAGTTCGTTTCTTTTAACAAAAGTGACCATTCATACAATGCCAGAGGTTTAGATGACATACATGTACGTAGAATTACTTTTTATTTTAATTTAAAACAGGAATTAACAATTAATACAAAATTTTAAAATATTTGACAGTAACTGACAGTTAAGGTAATTTGACGTACCTAACTAGTCAAGTTACGAACTATTTTTAAAATGTTTATGAATTTATTAATTTATAAAAACAGGATGAAATAAAATATAATACTATTATAGGTACTTATTTTTTTCTACAGTATTTTCTTTTAATTTAAATTAGTGTCTTTTTAATTGTACTTTTATTAGTATTTATTTATGTATATTACGGTTTCCTATTTAAATATCTATGAGAGAAAGAGAGAGAGACAGACAGACAAACATGTCGTGTCGTGACAAATTTTGGTCTGAATTTTTTTCGGCTAGCCTCAGTCCACGAATCAGTCGTACCTAACGCGCGAAAAGCAGAAACAACGATAAAAACGGTAAATTATTAACAAGACACGAAACATTCAGAAAAATAACTGAAAAATGTTGATAAATTAGTGTCTTCCCCGAAAGAGAAAGATCCCCTAAACAGAAAGATTAGTTTGAGCACTTGATTATGTCTCTTATTTACATGTACAATTTTGGCATCATAATTTCCATCACATAATCCGACCTCTTAAAATAATTCACCGGCTTAGATGGGAATTTGTAACGCCACACTGAATACGTATCAGCTGTTTAAATAGTAATGGTTCAGGAAGCGAAAATGCAATTTTTAAGCTAGGAAATTTTAATAGCATTTGCTTTTCGCACCATAAGTCTCTAAAGCAGCGGGGATAAATCTTTTTTAAAGAAAAAAATATAGCATTCTGAACGTATTTTGGCAAAGTCCATTAATTTAGTTGATTAAGATATCCATTTTAAATATGCAAGATGCATTTTAAACTGGATATTTAGCACTAACTTTATCTGCCTTAATGTAAAAATTACCATCTTGCTGTTCGTCTTTTTCATAACATTTTTTATCTTTTCGGATTTATGTGCATTTAATTGTCGATTTTTTTACTATTTTATGAATTTAATAAAAAATAAAAAATGCATTACCTATGTGCCCTGACAAAAATAATCAGCAACATTTCGTTTTAGAGAATAGTTACAAAAAAATAACAATTGGAATAGGTTGTAACTACGATAATAACTTATGTCTAAGACGTCACATTCATTTTAACCCTATAAATATTCAAAATACAGTAGAGCTTGACAAAACATTCTGCGACAGAGATTCGTTTTCTTTTTAGTGTACGTTGGAAGACATCATCGTGGTTTTTGTCACAAAGAATAAGAAATTCACATTTGTGAACGATCTGCGATGCGGAAGAATCCTAAATCAGATGAACATGCGGTTTGGCTTTGGGAATCTTAGTAGACGTGTTTTATTCATTCAAACTACCTAACACAATCGAAATATTCCACTATGCATAGAAATATCTCCAGATGTAGGAATCTTTTGTTTGCATAAGATAAGTCTAACATTTTTTATAGAACTTGATTTTAAGGACAAAATATTTGCTTTTATTTTTTTAATATAGAAATTTGTAAAGTCAAAACGTCCTAAAAGACGTTATTTCGCTAGCCACCTCAACTTAGTCGTGAATACAAAGAGTATTACCAGTCTCCTTCAAACGTGTTTTATTTATTCAAATTACCTGATACAATCGAATTATTCCAGATGTAGGAATCTCTTGTTTGCATAAAATAAGTCTAATATTTTTTATAGAACTTGATTTCAAGGACAAAATAATATTTACCTTTATTTTTTTAATATAGAAATTTGTAAAGTTAAAACGTTCTAAAAGGCGTTAATTTCACTAGCCAGATCAACTTAGTCGTTCGTGGGTTACAAAGAGTATTACCAGTCTCCCCCAAAAATGTTACTAAGGGCACCAAAGTACAAGCTCCACAAATTATACTCAAACACCCGTTTTAAAAGATTTATGACAAATATAATTATTACAAATAAATTATAATAATAAATGAAGAAAACTTGAATATTATATGAAAATAAAATTAAATATGTTAATTACAGAATTAATTATTTTATTATTGCTTTATTGGAAATCTTCAGAATCCCTTGAATTGCATATTTATCGGTATTTATTCTAAAAGAATGATTTTTTTTCCAAGTTCCAAAATTCGAGACGAAATGTCTTAAAATTCTATTTCATTTTCCTCCAATAAATGGCTACAACTGATACAGACTAGTTATAGTTCAGCAAATCGGGTCGAATAAATTTTGAAGTACCCTTAAAAAAAAGGAATAATCAAAAATCAATCCCTCATCCAATTTACAACCAAACACAATCAGTTTCTGGGCAAAAAAATGTCACATCGAATAGAACTCGAACCAGTCATCTTTACCTATAGCCGGTAATAGTAACCACTTAAGCTCCATATGCATTAGTAGTTAGTCGGTTGTTCGTCCTGGCCAGGTCTTGGCACAACGCATCTCACATATAACATTTACTAAATTTCTCCTTAAGCACATGTATGCATGACGATTATAAAAGATTATTTGTCAAATCCACAATTGAAACATCAAACTTTTATTTACCTTGTCGTATATTTTTAATCGGTTTGGAGACCCGTACCACAGATTTGTAGTAAAATAATTATTTTGAGATATATCTCATAAGATTTTTGTAATTTAGAAATTATACAAACAAAAAAAATACATGTCTTTAATAATTGTTAACTAGAAGTCGTTCTTCTAACCGAAAGTGACTAAGAATTTCATGTTTCAATTGTCGATTTAACAAATAACTTTTCCCTTTCCTGTGTTTAAATAAAAATTAAATTAGTGTCATTTATATACATATATAAAACTCAAAGGTGACTGACTGACTGACTGATCTATCAACGCACAGACCAAACCACTGGACGGATCGGGCTGAAATTTGGCATGCAGGTAGATGTTAGGACGTATGCATGAGCTAAGAAAGGATTTTCATAAATTCCACTCCAAGGAGACAAAATAGGGAATAAAAATTTGTGTAGAACTTTGTCAATTTTAAACCGATCGGGCTGAGATTTTGCATTTATATAGCTACTATGATGTAAACATCCCCTAAGAAAGGATTTTGATAAATTCCACCCCTAAGGGTATAAAATAGGAGATACAAATTTGTATAATTCTTCTTAGATTTTCGACTGATTGAACTAAAATTAAAGGTTGTAGCTACTATGATGAAGACGTCCGTTTAAATAGGATTCTGATAATTTCAACCCCATGGGCATAAAATAAGGGATGGTGGAGGTGGAGGATGTAAATGTATTAGTTTAAACCTATTAGTAGCTAATGAAACGAATAAATTAAGACGAACAAAATATTTTTTAGTTCTAAATGTTGACAATAGATGGCGTTAGTAGTATTTTAAAACGCGCTTTTGTTTTGTTTTGACTGAGTTACATATACCCGATGATGAGTGGTCGCCGTATCTTATAGTACAGACTAGGTATACCTAAATAAAGCCGCAAAACTATACCTAATTAATAATAATACTTTTTAACTTTCTTCTTAATCCTTATCCAAATAAATAAGTTATCACAGGTACTTCTTTTTAAACAAAATTATCCTTTACAGTAATTTTTTTTAACCAATATGTATGTGGAGCGGTGATGCCGACATGACACTGTCGATAGACGTGTAGAGTCTTAAAAATTTGGGGATTAATTTGTTTTATTACGTAGTAAGGAGAAAGGATTTTTTTAAATACCTCGCCTAAAGGTTTTGTTGGTAAATTAAACAAAATAATATTCGTTTAAGTTTACATTCGATTCTAAAAGCAGATGACTAAGCGCTGACGAGCCGATATGGTTTTTGCCGTTAAATAACAGTTTAGTCATCGGTCTTGAACGAGATAAAAATAAATTATTTTTATTTGAGTTGTTCGTGTGGTTTTTAGTCTTGTTTTGTCGTCTAACACACACACCAAAATTACGGCTTTAAAATAAAAGATAATTAAAACCATAATTGGTGTTTTAATATCCCATACCTGATAAAAGGTTTAAAATAGGGGTTGCAAGTTTGTATGAAACTCGGTGGCAAAAAAGTCCATTCGGACGAAGACGCGGGCGGCCACTAGTATATGATATAAAGTAAACCAAGAAAATCAAAAAAACCCAAGTGGATCGAGCCGTAGCCGGCTATAGGTAAAGTTTTCTGGTTTAGGTTCTTTCGGATAACATTTTTTTGGTTGTTTTTTCTTTTTTTGTATATTACTAAATTTAAAAACTTCCATAAAAATATTTCAAACTAATTAGTTTATTATATTAATTATTCCATTGAATTAGTACTGTTTGAGCCAAAAATTTATCAAATACAGTAATTTGTGAAAAAAATATAATGGCATTTTAATTTACCAATATATAATAGTCATTTATTCGTTAAAAGTATCTAAAGTTTGTAGTTTGTTAGCTTCTTAGTTCACGCTTAATAGCAAACATGAAGCACGTAATAGTATTAAACGTTACAAGGTCGGTAAGTGACTTATTACAGTACGAGTTAGTTCACGGAAATAAAAACGAGTACTGTATTGTATTTTATTTCATCCTGTTTTTATAAATTAATAAATTCATAAGAAATTAAAAAATAGTTCGTAACTTGACTAGTTACGTTAAATTACCTTTACCCACGACTCATAAGTAAATTGCGTATTTTTTAACCTATAACTCTGTCAGTAAGTGTCAAATTATTGAGGAGTTGTGTTATAGTTTCATTTACTAAACTAGTGGTGTAAGTAAATAGAAACCTGTATTATTATGTTGGTTACCTACAGTTTTCATTAAATTAAACTAACATTTGACATTTCTTAGACAGAACTGTCTGCGAAATCGGATATTTTTGACAACTTATGCCAAAATTTAAATTTTATATTTGTTATTTTTTGTTTCATACAAAACCATTTGGTAAGTCGTGGGTAAAGCATAGTACTTCACTCGAGGAACAAATTGCATATTTAGCTCGTTTCTTTAGCCCCTTCGCTCGCAAGCTCGCTGATGGGCCAAACATACACTCGCTGTAATATGCAATTTACTCCACTCGTAAAGTAATATACTATAACTGTCAGTTATTGTCAAATATTTTAAAATTTTTGTATTAATTGTTAATTTTAAATTAAAAAAAAAGTGAAAACTAAGTAATTAATTATTTTATTTTAATTTTATAGTCATTATAGTGTTTTTAAATGTCAAAAATTAGAGCAGAGTTGCTAGGCAACACATTACAGTACATGATACCGTAATGTTTTACTTACCGGTGCCGAATTGATAATAGGGAAGTTTATTTACTAGAAAAGATGAAATAAAAGTATCTAAATTGATGTTCGTGTTATTTCTAAGATTTTCACGCTTCGAATGTGGAACAAGATCAGCTTTTCCTAAATAGAGGGTTCTATTCCAATAGTCACAGGGTTCTTTTATTAATTGTGCACCTCAAAACTCTACATTGTAATAAACAAAACACGAATAGAAAAATTTGGAAGAAATTATGTAAAACAATGTGACTAATTAGCCCATAAACATAAAATTGTCATTTAATATCAGTAGCGGTTATTTGGGGAATATTATTAAAGTGACAAACCTGTACTGTACTGACAAGCTCCAACTAGAGAGAAACACGTGTCTGCAGTTTGGTTTTGCCCTTGTACTATAGAGTATAGACTGATTAATTTTTATATCTCGATCGCAGCATGATGTGTCCTAGAGTTAGGAATTCTAACCAGGCACAAATTCAGGTTGTGTATCTGGAATCTTTTATACGTCACTAAACTCTTCCTAAACGGCTGGACCGAATTTTATAATTCTTTTTGTATGTGTTTAAATGGTTTCGACTGTTTCGAGAGTGGTTTAGATTTACTTTCAGTGTCACTATAAAATGATATTTTTAATAATTGTTTTACTTATTTGTGCATATCGACGGTATAGTGACAAGATCTCCTAAGTGATATTTATTGTTTAGTTCTACGAATTCCTAATAGATGACAGTTTAAGTTAATTAATGTTACTTTATAAACCTTTGACATCTAGGTTGGATATACACCGTGTAGTTTTAATTGATAGATTATTCAACATTTAAGTTGTGAGAAAACCCTGTAGATGCGGTTGAATTTTGATTTGTAAATAAAAAGATAAACGAGGAACTAAAATAAAATGGGAGAAAAAAAAGAAAGCCAAAAAAAAATAATTTTCTAAATCTATAGGTACATATAATAAAACTGTAGAAATGAAAATTCTGTACAGTAACGATATTTAAAAAATAATTAGCAAGGGGTGTTACTACATCGATATAGAACCCAAAAATGTGGTTAGTTTTTTGTTTGTCTGTCTGTATGTTTGTGCGCTCATCACATGAAAACTACTGATCCGATTCGAATGCGGTTTTCACAGACATATTTGTTTTCTTTCAACTTAACATTTGGTGTATAAAAATTTCTCCCCTCCACCCCTTTAACGGGGTAAAGAAAAAATTTTGTATACAAAAATTAACACGCCACACGGTACAACGTCACGGGTACAGCGAAATGGAACCCAAAAAATTTGGTTAGATTTTTTTTGTCTGTCTGTCTGTTTGTTTGTGCGCGCATCACATGAAAACTACTGATCCGATTCGAATGCGGTGTTCACATATGTATTTGTTTCTTTTAACTTAATATTTGGTGTATAAAAATTTCTTTCTCATTTCTTTAACGGGGCGGGGAAAGAAATTTTTATACAGCAATCACACGCCACGCGAAAGACGTCGCAAGTACAACTAGGCAATATAACGCCACCGTAAGGGGGCGCAGGTAATAGCACAAATATTTAGACGAGCATTTTGTTACTTAAGTATTATGACGCTACCAAAAAGTGGCGCCGTTAATATCTCATGAATTTAATCGAGAATCTTTTACCAAAATTAAGTACTCTGACGCCACCGTAAGGTGCGCAGTTGATCTAATATATTTAATCGATAATTTACAAAATACAACAACAAAAAATAGTATTAATCTAAAAACTAACGAGAAAATATTATGAAAACGACAAAATAAAAAAAATCAATAAAATCGCAAAAATTTTAAAACGACAAATGGAAAAAATATGGCAGGTTTATGCGGTAGGAAGACTGCCGGGTCAGCTAATTAATATTATAAAAATTTACGGAAAAAATCATGCACATACACCTAGTTTTCACTAGATAAAAGTTAATAATAAGTATGTTTTAATACATTATATTACTTAAAACTTTGTTACGAAACTATAGAGAAACTTTGTAGATCAATAAAAACTAAAAAAGTAATCTCCTACTCTGTTTTTTAAATTATTCAGCTCTCGGAACTATAGAAGGAAGAAGGATGATTGGTCTTATCAGTATCAATTGGCCAAACAGTAAATGTTTTTTTTTAACAAAGATTTACAGATAGATCATTTTATCCAACTAAATAGCGTAGGTATCTTAAAATATCTTATTTATGCTCTAGAAAAAACTTAATATGTTCTTCTAAAGGAAGACCATTTTTGTATGTCTACAAAAAATAAAAATATACAAATATAAATCTTGTCACAAGTTATGTGGACAATTTGTCAAGCGATACGTTGGCAACTTTCATTATAAAAAGGACGTAAGCGGTGACATATTTAGTTTTTGTTTCTTTCTTTCTGTTGATTACATGTATTTTGAGTGTTTTACCAAAATGCGGGAATTTTGCGCTCCAGTGTTCCTCATGTAAGCACACTAGGTTGGTTGCATCAAATTCGTTTAAAAGTTTAAAGCAATACTTTTGTTTGTTTACCCAACAACGACAGAAGGAATGGTTATGTTTTTGAGTATTTATATGTATGTAGATTATAACGGTTTATTTGAATTGTGTCTTTAATTTCAAAATTTTTAATAAAAAGCAGTATTCTAATTATTATTTATTCGTAAAATAGAAATTTAATTATAAAATATATGTATTAAAAAATAAACTTTAGATTAGCTTTGCATAATATAAGATAAGGTATATAAAACAGAAATAAATATTAATATAAAATACATCATAAAATATTAATCCATTACTATTGTTAACAGAGTCACCGTATACGAATGCACATAGACTAATTAAAATTCATTTTTTGTAAAATACATTGAAATTTATTATGCCTTTGAATTGCTTAGAAAGATTCTGGGGTTCTACGGTAAGCTAAATGCTTTAACAGAACATTTGTATAAAACACAGCAAACGATGAAAAAATTACTTTGATCCATCAATACTTCAAGTCTGATGCACTATCGACAGAAAGGCAATGGATGGCATGGTAGGAGTTGTGGTAACTTTAACGACTTAGATTTAATTGTCTACAGTTGCGGTTAGAAATTAAAAGAACATTATCAGCAGGTAATTTTTGCATCATTTTAAAAAGGTAGAAACTAACCGGAACCTTGTTTTGATTGTCTCATTATTGCATTGATATTATGTTTTGAGTTTTCAAAATCTTCTTTTAAAGTTCAAAGTGTTACAATGGCTTCAAGTATAATGTTAAGTAAAAAGGGAATACCAGTCTTAATTGTTAAAAACTATAATACTAACTTCTAACTTTCGCAGACTTTTAACATCAAATATAACCAGCCAGTCTATACCGGGGATGTATCTTCATTAGTAACTTAAGAGACAAGCCTGTACTGTACTGTTGAGGTCTAATAGACCGAAACACAGTGCCTACAGTTTGGTTTTGCCCTTGTATAGACTTATTGATATTTATATCTACGTCGCAGCATCATGTGCATTTGAGTTAGGAATTCTAACCATGCATAAATCTAGGGTATGTACCTGGAGATTGACAGCATTTTGCAAGATACGATTGTATCAGTTTTCATCTTTATATATCCTTGTCATAGGAAAGAACTCTATTGATGTATGTGACTATCGAATGTATGCTAGATGGATTTGGTACTACTTTGTTGACTTATGTAATCCATAGCTGATTTAGGTAATATATGGCCGAATTACGTAGTACATATAAAAGCTACGTACTATTTACGGGAATCCGATGGTACTTTCTTACTTTTTACATTGACGTTGTTGATAGTATACCATCAAGTAACTTAAGCCGAATAGGTAATATAATCTCAATTTATTAAAGGTAAATAAATAATACTTAAATTTGCCGATATTAAAGTTAACAATATAAAAATGTCTTAGAAATCCAAAAAGGTTTACTGTTTAGTTTCTAAATTATATATAAAATTAACTCGCCCGGTAAAGATAGGAAATTGTTGATAAAAATGAACATAAATCGTTTTTTTTATATGAAGGAAACAGTACAATGTTTTTTGCAGAAATATTAAAATTCTTACATAATATAAAAATATTAAATTAAACAATAAGAACTCTCAAGTTTTCTATATAGTCCAGGGAAGTTAGTTTTTCTCGTGACTTCGAATAATCCAGGTATCTGACAAGTTTTTTTGTTATTATAGACCTATAGGAAGAAAACCTAGTGGTTTCCTGCAGAGATTTCGGAGCGGTATTTTAATTATTAACAATTTAGTGCAAAAAACGCGATTTTTTCGGTTTTTGCATCCTTAGTAAAAAGGTAAATGGTTGACATACAATTACAAAATTTTATCTTTAAGAACATTGCAAATGCTTTAAAATGGCGTTTTTTAAAAATTAAAAAATCAATTTGTTGCTCCGCAAACTGCAAAAAAAGCAAAACCGTTATTTGTTAATAACTATTATTAAAATAAATCTGGACCTTTAATATTTTACCCAAAGTTGGGCATTGGGGTACTTAATAAAGCCTCAAAATTTCAGACCGATCCATCAATCAGTTTAAAAGTTATTCTATTTGTTTATCCCAGAGAACTTTTTTTTGCAATAACATTAGACAGAAAATAATAAAGATAGGGCAATTCTGCGAATGCCAAATGAAAGTAGAAGACTTATAATATTAATAAATATTAAAAAAAATTAAAAAAATTATTTATTATAGTCCAAAATTATAATGCAAAATTATTAAAATTTTTAGTTTATAAACATTTACAATAACTTTAAAAATATTATCTGTAGAAAAAATCTTTTTACATATTCGAAAAGCTGGCATGTTTACACGAATTTTCAAAAAAAATAATTGGTCTAGGTCAATTTGGAATCTGAATATCCCCACCAACACAATCGAAAACATTTTTAAGTAAACATCATTGAGTTGAGACGTTTTAATATTTGGATTACTCAGATTTCAATATTTGAAAATATTATTATTTTAGGAGCAGTATTTATTTGTATATACATTTAAATCTTTATATATTTATATAAAACATACATTTTTTAGGTAAAATTTAATAATAATTAATTATTTATTAAAGATAATTTATTTATAAAAGTGTACTTTAAATTTTTATATGATTATTAATGATAATGATGATGATGATTAAAAAACTAGATTTTTAGAAGAAAATTGTTTTTTCAAAAATTGTTTAAACAAATTAGACTGTTTATTAATTAATAAATTTATAAACAATTTGCATATTTCTAATGTAGGAAAAAGATACATACAAATTAAAAAAAAGAAAGATCAAAATCCATTGAGTAGATCTGGAGATATAGAAAATTGTAGTAGTTTGAAGTTGCTTTTTCAGTTTTTGAAATCGTGGATCTGTCGGTTCCCCCTCCACTTACCACGACTAATCGTAGATGGTCCTGTAAAGGTGCATTGTTTGTGCAATTTTTTTCATAAAAAATACTAACCCCATTCATTAAAATGGCACCAATTACGTTCCTTAATTATTATAAACAAATTAGTTGTGAATTTAAAAAAAAATGGCTAACTTTGGCCCAAATTGACCTAGACCATCTTTTTTTTTTGAAAATTCGTGTAAAAAAGCCAGCTTTTCAAATATGTAAAAAGATTTTTTCTGCGGATAATATTTTTAAAGTTATTGTAAATGTTTATAAACTAACAATTTTAATAATTTTGCATTATAATTTTGGACTGTAATAAATAATTTTTTTAATTTTTTTTTAATATATATTAATATTATAAGTCTTCTACTAGTCGCAGAATTGCCCTATCTTTATTATTTTCTGTCTAATGTTATTGCAAAAAAAGTTCTCTGGGATAAACAAATAGAATAACTTTTAAACTGATTGATGGATCGGTCTGAAATTTTAAGGGTTTATTAAGTACCCCAATGCCCACCTTTGGGTAGAATATTAAAGGTCCAGATTTATTTTAATAATAGTTATTAACAAATAACGGTTTTGCTTTATTTTGCAGTTTGCGGAGCAACAAATTGATTTTTTAATTTTTAAAAAACGCCATTTTAAAGCATTTGCAATGTTCTTAAAGATAAAATTTTGTAATTGTATATCAACCATTTACCTTTTTACTAGGGATGCAAAAACCGAAAAAATCGGGTTTTTTGCACAAAATTGTTAATAATTAAAATACCGCTCCGAAATCTCTGCAGGAAACCGGTAGGTTTTCTTCCTACAGGTCTATAATAACAAAAAAACTTGTCAGATACCTGGATTATTCGAAGTCACGAAAAGGGTTTGTTTTTGCTTATTACCCTGGACTAATAAATAAATAAGGCAATTTAAATATAATTCAAAAACTAAACCTTGTTAAAATTCAGAGGAATAATTTTTAAACATTTTGAAATTCCTTAGAAAGTCTATAAACAAGAATATACTATATAACATGAGTTGAATTTTGCGACCGATAAACAATTTGATGGCTAAGCATTCATAGCTTAGTTTTTAGAGCGTTAGCGCGTAGAGCTAAATGTTGCGGCTTCGAGTCCTACTGGATGCGACATTTTTTTAATTTCTCCTTAAATTCAGAGAAATGATGTTTTACAATGTTAAGTTTAATGTTAGTATATACAAATCGACTTTATGCTTCAACAGCCTTAAAAAGTAAATTTCGGTGCAGAGGTAGTAATCATAAATTCCAATACGAAATGTACTTATTGATATCGTTCAAGGTTAGTTAGCAAAATAGCTATTCCTCATTATTTTTTTTTAAACACGCTTCACTCTCTTTTAAAAAGTTAATATCATCTTTATTTATTTTCGTTTTGATGTTTTGCTCATTTCGCTCCTTTAGTGGGTTATGGTCGAAGTTGGAAATTTAATTAAAAGCAAGTCGTTCAAGGTTAGTTAGCAAAATAGCAATTCCTCATTATTATTTTTTTTTTTGGAAAAACACGCTTCACTCTCTTTTAAAAAGTTAATATCATCTTTATTTATTTTCGTTTTGATGTTTTTGCTTATTTCGCTCCTTTAGTGTGTTATGGTCGAAGTTGGAAATTTAATTAAAAGCAAGTGGCGCAATATTCGAATCACAATTAAAACGTCTGTTATTCAAAGCGAGCTGTTACATACACCATCCACTTAAGAAGCGCAATCTGCGGAATTTTGAATTAAAGTGAAAAAATTGTGTGGTTTCAACTCGTTCATTCTCGTAATTAAGAACCCTCTCTAGCGTCTGGTAGGGTATATGTTTACCCGTAAAAAATGATGTCAACTATATCACAAAAGTAATTTACGTTTAAATAAAATTTAACATAAATAAATTTGAAATAACGAGAATTGTATTTTTTTAAATATTCATTTATTAGTAATGTCTGGTAATTTTTGTTTATCTTCGTCAATTGATGTAAAAATATCAGAACAGTACTGTCAGCAATTATAGTACTTTACATGAAAGTGTTATAGACCAGTCGGTATCTGTCGAAAAGCAAACCCTGTGCTAAATTTGTTATAATAACAAAATCTGTAACAAATTGAAAATTTCTCATTTTTTGTGCTATATTCGTGTATAAATCGGAAAATATTGCTCCTAGAGAAAAACTTGAAAGTTTCGTTATTTAATTTTACACAATATTTTGTTAGCTAGAAATTGAAAATTTAATGTTTTATTATAAAAAATAGCAATATAATTGAGAATAAAGTACAAAAAATGAAGTTTATTATTTAATTGTTTTCGACCCTCTAAACTTGACTTACAACCTCCATCTTTCGCCTAGAAAAACTTTTTAATATGATTAAAACGTGTGTTGAATTTCGTTAAGATCGGTTAAATCGTTTTTGCACCACCACCTCCCATGGACTCCAAGCGACATTTTATGCAAAAACGTTTTTTATGGAAGTTGCCATGAAGCGCATTAGGTAAAACTTTTTAAATAAAAAGTACTTTGACCTTCAATATCTCGGCAACCAGTAAGCCGAATGTATCTTTTTTTAATAGACGCGTCTTTTAATGTTGTTTATGGTTGTCCGAGTTTGAATTACGGAAAAAATACTTTGTTATTTACATTAGTTCTTGTTGTCAAAAACAGAATTCGTCTTTTCTCCTTTTATCAGCTTGTGAGAATTTAACTGTAATTTAAAATTAAACGAATTCAAATTTATTACCCCCTTCGGTCAAGGAACCTTCTGCTAAAGAAATATTTTAACACCTTGAGACATTTTAAAGGTAGTTTGTTGTAGTGGAACGTGCACGACCGTACTGAGTTTCCACTTTTCTAGAAATTTGTGAAGGCCTTACGTGTATATTTATTCATGGTCTGGGTTTGGTGAAGATTGCATTTACACACGCGGCAGACCAGTCGGGTTTTCACAGTCGTAGCAAGAGCACGAGATATAGGGCCAGTTTGATTATTAGCTCAAAGCTCATAACTAATGATTTGCAAGATAAATAATTTTAGAAACTGATGAAACTATGTTAATAATATATTTATTGTACAGGTTTTATGATTCGTATAGTTTCTCATTCTTCTATTTATATTTTTATTAAATGAGAAATAAATAACATTTAGTTATCGTAAAAACGAAAACTGTGATAATCTTTCCGATTAATTTATCGATTATATTTACACTACTACCTTGACACTATTATATCAATACAATTAGATTAGTCTAGATTAGCTAATTACAGAATTTAATAAAAACGGTGTAATATTTTTAATACTTTCCCTTTTTTAAGTCAGTTCGATAATTCAATTTACTGAGGACGCAGTGCTATAGGGAAATAGTTATTTGTGACAGAAAAATGGAAAATGATACTTTGCAGGAGTAAATGAAATTGAGTAGCAGAGGTGCGTACTATCGAGGCGAAACAATACGATCACTTGCAAAACATTTTCCGGACGTGTAACACACACTATTTTTTTGTCCAACCAATTTTTAATACTTTCAAAAGTTCAACTTTTACCTTGTGACATACAAATTTATTGACATCTAATGCACGATTAACATAATTAGTAATAAGGAATGATTTTGGGATAATCGATTTCAAGATCCATACGAATACTATTCTAATATAATATATAGCACAAAAAAAATTGTTATATTGAAAATATTTACATTAATAATAATTTTTAATATATATATATATATATATATATATATATATGCATCTGCAAAAAAGCACAAAAACAAGCCACGAGACCAACAACAAATAAGGAAGAATACGACATGTCCAAACCAAAAACTAAACTGCCATATATAAAAGGTGTAACAGACGTGATTGGAAGGATTCTAAGAAGGCATGACATTTCCACAATCTACAAGCCGCAGACTACCTTACACAAAATAATAGGCAATCCAAAAGACAAAATACCTTTAGAAAACCAAGGCGTATACAGCATCCCGTGCAGTAACTGCGACAAAGAATACATCGGACAAACAAATAGAAGAATCTCAGCCAGAGTACAGGAACACCAGAACAACATCAGAAATAAGCAAACGACATCAGCCCTTTTTCAACACCACCAGGAAACGGGCCACACAATAAACTTCCCAGAAACAAAACAGATTGCACCTATCAAACACTACAGAACCCGCATAGTTAGAGAAGCCCTCGAAATAGAGAGAACCAACAGCCTCAACAAAAGAGACGATGCACAAAACATCTCCAACACTTGGAAAAGTCTCCTCAAAAGACAATCCAATCCAATTACCCAAGAAGAACAAAAATCCTTGGAGAATACTCAGACACGGGCAGAACCAATAAGAAACACAAACGCAACAAGGACAGCCGTACCCATCCAGGCCCAAATACAGTCAGGAAATAATCGGCGCGGTCAACGACCTCGGGTGGAGGAAACGTCAACACCTGAACCGCACCGCCCACCAATCACAGAACAGCGATATAACCTGCGCCGCCGCCGACGCGTATAAAAGCAGCAACACAGGACCACGCAGCTCATTCCAAGTTGAGCAGCCGCAAAGGAAGCATCACTTGAAAATGCCAGCTGAGATGTTGGCGAAACGTCGTGAAGACACAAACAACCAACGGATTGAAACCCGGAACACCACTACTGTTCATATATATATATATATATTATAACATATATGAGTGTATGAATAATACTTTCTTTTGATTATATAAATTACTATGTTATAAAATATTCCTTACCATGAATTAAATTTGAATTTAAATATAAATATTAAATAGGTAAGAATTAACTTAATTTAATTATTTTCCAATATTATTATTTAAATATGCTACCGGCTATTCTCTTATATCAGGGTCAGAGTTCAAACTATTCAAAAAAAAATAGATTCAAAATCAGTTAATATAAAAATTTTCAACAAAATGACTGTAAAACCTCACTATCCTAGACCAATGATGTTTTCTAGGCATCGATTGTATATAAATTTCTAACCTTACTAATTCAAAATGTGACAAACCTCAAGAAACCGTTGTTAAAACCAAATATGCATTAAATATATGAAATGAAATATTCTGACTTTTGTTAATAAACAATTCAAATTAAACTTATCAAATAGTGAATAATAATTTAGTTAAACACATAAAACAGTGAAATACAAATGTTCATCAAAATTATAAAAATCAAACACAGGAAAACTCTTTATTGTAACGAGTGAAAAGTGGTTACCATTTGAATGAAACTTCGCTCCTCTTCTGGAGAAACAGGATTCGGAATTCACTTCTCAGGACAATCTACTTTCTTCCCCGGTACAGCAAAGATTTCAGGACACTTTGTAGAGATCGAACAATAAATTCTTCTTCAATCAAAAGATAAACTGCTACTACATCCACTGGTAAGTGTAATTATGACTTTCTTTCTTATTAAATATTAGTTTAATCTTCATTAACTTAATTAAAATGCAGTTATACCCATATACTGCTCAGCCCACAATTTAAAGATCTATTTCTTCATAAAATATTGTAATTTTCTCTTACCAATTGCTTTCTCTGGTTACCTTGTGATAATATTAATACTTTAAACTGATTTAAAACTTTCTTTTATCGATATTTTCAAAAAAAAACTCAAAATTTCAACGGAGCAATTTTTAATACATCTTACATTTTAAGAACCGGAAAACAAGAGAGATTTCATCAAATCAACAAAAAAACAACTGAAAAATTCAACAAACTTAAATCTATACATCCTTACCACCTAATCGCCTACTAATTCCTTATTTAAATAAAATTACAAACAAAATCTAATTCTAGATTCATTATTATAATTTAAAACAATGATTATTCTTTTTATTTTTATAAAATTTACTAGCACTATTAACTAATATTTTTCTTTTTTCAGACTATTTCATTTGGAATTTGAACTATTAACAAATTAGAATATGGTTGATAAATTTATATATTTTAAAAGTAAGTAAAAATTTTAATATTTATTTTAATTATTTGTGATATTTTCATCATTTAATTTTCTTATTTAATTATACCCTTAATTCATTTAAAAATTACTGTTTAATTACTAACGTATTGGCAACTTTATAAACTTTTAAATATTTACTTTTCCCATTTATCAATTTCATAATTATTGAAACTTTATATAATGTAGATTAAACCATTTTAAATCTTTAAAAAAAAATCTTTGAAATGAATTTGTATTTTTTTCTTTCTTATTCTATTTTCTTTTTCCTTTTTTAGGAATTATGAAGAAGATGATGATAATTGATCCTACTGTTACTGCATTTGCGCTCTGACCAGAAATAAGAAAATTTTCCTTTCTCTATTTGCCATAAGATTTTCATTCTACATTCTTATTTAATATAGCATAGTCACTCATATCATCTCAAAATATATATATATATATATATATATATATATATATATATATATATATATATATATATATATAAACGCTAATAAAAAACGTAACTTCACGAGGCCTTAACTCATCTCAAGAACCCCTTGCAGAATATCTTTATCAAACAAATAAGTCAAGGTTCAAAAACTTCGCGCAGTCAGGAAAGATTCAAAAAACCTTCATAAAAATAATTAGGTTTCCTCGTATTCCACGCCTGCTGTTAAAGTAAGATGTTTGGAAAACTTAAATAATATAGGTTTGTTCCAACAGACCAAAAAAATATTCTAGAACGGTCCGGGAACTGCGCAGTAGACGAAATCTCGATCCCTTCGATTTACTGAGTTGTTTCGTAACGGTTCTAGAACGGTTTTTTTGGTCTGTTGGAACAGACCTTATACGAGCAGAAAAGTATTATGATTTAGATGTTTCATTAGAAAAGCTCGGTTCTTAAAGCTTTAAGCGAGTTATTTTTGAAAAATTAAGTAGTAATTTTAGAAGATTGATATTGAATTTTTCCTGTTAATTAATTTCGCAAAGTAGGTATGTGATAGTCGGCCATGATAAAAGAAAGAAAATTTAGAAATATTGTTTGATAAATTTTAGATCCCTCGTTTACCTAAGTGACAGGAATTTCCCTAAATCATACATTGTTTATTGTTGAAAATGTTGTCGGTTAGATGGTAACGAGCAAACGGGCCGTTTGCAGAAATTCTAGATTCCCGAGAGTCATTGGCCTTTACGTAACATACAAGTCTCCAGGGAAATATGGCCGATCTGTCAAATGTTCTATCACCACCGTATAACACACGCTTGCATTTCAAAGGATTTCCATTAGCTACGTATCTAACAATCTCTTTATCTATTGGTCAACGTAGCTTACCAGGGACGTAGTACGAATTATATTCAGTGTAAACTAAGTGCTTAGAACTCATTTATTCTAGACTTACATTTTATTAACATAATCTTACGCATTTGATGCATTTAATTCTAAAAATTGTAGTTAGTATTCTTTACTAGTAGTGAAATTACGAAGAAATGTATAATAAATAGAATATCAAAAAGTTCTCCGACGGCGTAAATCCCCCTGAAAATTTGCTGACAAGCTTACCACCACATTAATTTAAAAATTTAAGTTAGCCATGTGGTAAAAATTTTTTTGTTCATAAATTTGACATATTTTGCGTTTCCAACGCGTCAAATGGCCCAATATTTTTGTCCGACAATTTTTATTTTCTTTTTTTTTATGTTATAAAAACTATCAATTAATATAAAATTATTTATCAATGACGTTATAAATTTTTATCTTGCATAAAATTGACAACTTTGTGACACCTTGACAGAAGAACGCCCCATTACCATAATGCGCTAATCTCCAAAATCGTCCTACTCCGCTTAAACAACAATACAAAAAATTTCGGCGGTTTGGTCATAAATAATAAATGTAGCCGAGGGCCAAAGGACTATAACACTATTTTTCTCCAGGGTACACTGGGTTACGTTGGCTCCTACCGAATCGAAATCGACAGTCAAAATGGGCTCGTTTTGCTAAATAAATGCTCTTTTGGACATGATAATAATTAATTTTCATATTTAAGGTTTCCGATGCCATTAAAATACATAAAATGCATTTTTTCGAAAAAAAAAAAAGTTAAACAAAAGTTTTATTTGAACTTACGGTTAGTTAGATTTACCTACTTCCGGTTTAGACCGGAGGTTGATCTTATTGTTAATCGATAAAATATAGATTTAAATATAAAATGTGTTTTTAGATTTTGAAAAAAACTATTGCAGGTGGTTTGGACAACCATATATCTATAACATAAAAAAGCGGCCAAGTGCGAGTCGGTCTCGCCCCATGAAGGGTTTAATAGTACTCTAGTCAACATGTTTAAAAACGTGAAAAATAAAAATAAAGGTCCTAAAAATATGAGCGATAGCTCATTGGATTCGGAATCACCTCTAGAAAAATGTGTTTGGAGGATTTTTGTGCAGGTAAAAAGTTGCAATTGTTATTAACAAAATAAGCTGAAAAAAATGGTATTTATGTTTTTGTTAATAACTCGAAATATATTAATACTTAAGGAATTTTGAAAAAAAGCTTGTTAAAGAGGGGGAAATTTCCGAAAAAAAAGTCAGTACTCTCGGAACTCTATCTCCATTATTTATAATTTTAATTTGACGTTGAAAATAGGGCTCCGCGCGGCTTTTAGGGCATTCGCGCGCCGCCACTAAACGGGTTTTATCAGATAAAAAAAATTTTTTGTGACATAAAATGTTATTTTAAAAATCTGTAAAAATTCTAGTACACTTGAAAGAATTTAACCCAGTTGGATAAAACGAACACTGTCTGCACGTTGCAACAAAAAGCTAACAAATTAGTACAACAACTTAAGTATAACAAGACAAGCAAAGAGCCAAAACTATGACAATTTATAATGCAGTTGCCCCACGTTTGTATTTGCTGAGATTTCTAAATTTACTTATAAAAAAATTCTTTTTGTTTACACACTGATTAAACCGTTAGGGACAAAATCTACAATTACAACTTTTTATATATCTATTTACATTGGCTATACTATAGTAGGTAATAGTAATTTATATTGTTTATAATTATTACTTTTGAACTTCACTAAAAAATGTCTAATGTAGCTATATATTCTCTAAAAATTTTACTTTTTCGTAAAAAAATTTGTAAATCTAATATGTTAGTTTAATATTATAAAGATTTCATAAACGTATAACTATAACATTCAATATCTGCAAGATTAGAGATAATATTTTTTTACGATTGTGTCTTTATTTTACCGTGATTGAATTTTTATCAAATATTTATTCAGTTTATTTCATTCAAACGGCTTAATAATACCAATAGAAGCACGCTATGACGATTTCAGAAAGTATATATTTAAGACACGTACCGTAGTCGATGTGAATTTATTTTGTTTGCAATTTATTGTTTAATGCAATTTTCCCTAGAAAACAACATATTAACATAAATGTCGATGCAATCATCATCTGATTTTTAAAACCGTATAATAATGTGTAGATATATCTTAACAAAAACACTTTCTGACCCTCTTCTTTTAAACATTGCGTAATTTCTTCTTTATCCAATACGCTTAGGGTTAACAAGTATAGTATATAGGCAAAAATAGTAATATCACTCAATCGAAACCTTGTTCCATGCCACCTAAGCTCCCGGTCCACATTACGATCTGCATCGTTATCGCTCACCAGCAGCGTTATCGACCTAAAATTTCTGAATTCGGTAGATTAATAAAAAAAAAGGAGAAATCGGTAGATTTAAATAAATTGCGGTAAATTTAAAAAAGTTATTATTTAATAAAAAAAGGTAAGTTTAAAGTCACAAAAAAGCAAATTATAACGGTATATCGTTTACTTCCTAAATCGGTAAAAATGGCATCGCTGCTCACTAGTTCTTACAAAACTCGGCAAACCGGACCAAAATATGTTATACAGAACCAAAGAATACAGACGCCCACAGAAGCTCATAAGTCCAGTTTTAGTGTACCACGAAATTTTAGTACCTACCCTGACCACCGGAGAGCGATTGCAGTACGATGTTAGTACTTAATGTGGTCGCCAAAAGATTTAGATATTAGTCGCCGTGTCGCCGACAACGAATTGTCCGGATCATATCGAAGTAGAGATGTACGCCAACATTTTGTAAAAATATAATATAACATTAGGTACGGTAGTATTTCAAGAATTTATTAAAACTCAAAATATAAGTTTTTAAACGTATAATACACATGCTGCAAAAATTTGAAGATGATATACCACGTCCACTATGCATAATTGCCGAAACATATGTAGTGTTAATAAAAAAAAAATTTAATAAAATATTGACCGAAACCCAGGAATTGTTACATTTAAATTAATTTAAACGGTCAGGAAATATATTTATTATTTGATTTTTTAATAAATTATTTTCACCATATTTATAAAAAATTGGTATTACTTAGATTAATACATTTAGATAATATAAAAAATAGGTTCACTTTTATTTGACAAATCGTTGGCTTTTCTTTTTTCTTGTTAAGCATCTTTTATTTTTTTGTATTCAGTAGAATATATCTTCCTTTATAACGCATATGATCATCCATAATTATTTATCTATTTTAATAACAATACTAATAAGTTGATTGCATGTACTGCGCGTATACACTGTAAATAAGGAATAACGCGACGTTGCCAAATTTTCAAACAGAATTATATTTCACATTATGTACGTGTACCTTTAGGGAATAGAAGTTCACTAACGTTAACAAATTCAGCGTAAAGTCATAGTACAAACAAATGTGCTTAAGGATTAAGGACTGGCGCTGAGGAACTACCTGAAAAACTAGCATCGTACTGTCATCGCTCTCTGGTGGCCCCGGTAGGTACTAAAATTTTCATGGTTCACTTAAATTGGACTTATGAGCTTCTATGGGCATTTGTATTCTTTGACATTACTTCAAAGGCCATCAACAGAGCTAAAAGTCCAAAGGTTAATCAATACCCCAGAAGTGAAAAGATCGATAGACAATTCAACAATAAGGAACTGAAGCCAACAATTGCCGTTTCCGGTGTTAGGCCGAAACTGCTCAGATAATAATAATTTTTTTTTACACACTACCCTGAGAAAAATACTTGTTTTCCTTTCTTTACTTTCACTTCAGTTAACAGTCTATTTTATTATATTTACATAGTATGGTGTTTGACTTTAATCGATACCTTAGATTGTCCAGAAGGATAGAATTGATCGCCTTAGACAGTTGGTTTTACACCTATTGATCAGGCTAAAGTGACCCCAACTTTCACTGTTTTGAATTTAACAATGAACACCATCTGTGGGAATTGTGTATAGTCAAATCAAGTTCTAGTTTGCAGTTAGAGGTGAAGATGTCACTACTATCACATCGTTTACACTTCCACTACTCTGTGGTTATAAATAGATCGTGATTTTAGTGCATTGTCAGTAAGCGATTATGCTTTAAGTTCGCTGACGACAACATATACCTTGTACTGACGAGCCCCAATAGGGCGAAACCGGTCGATAAGTTATGTTGTACCTTTAACTGCATACGGGATTTGTTGGCTTCAGTTCCTTATTGTTGAATTTTCTATCGATCTTTTCACTTCTGGGGTATTGATTAACCTTTGGACTTTTAGCTCTACTGATGGCCGGTGTTAGGCCGAAACTACTCAGCTAATAATAAAAATTTTTTACACACTACCCTGAGAAAAATACTTGTTTTCC